>VDFB02104832.1:0-43443 GCA_007258455.2 Sequoia sempervirens | reverse complement strand
TCCTTACAAGGATGTTGTGGCATATAGACATCTTTTCCTTATATCACTATTTGAAAAATATATTCAGAAAATTTATTTTATTAAAGGAGTGTTTTTAGTTAAGATTGTTTGATGGACAATAAAGCCATTATCTACTCTTTACACACAATAATACATTTTTTTATGAAACTAGGGATGTGCAGCTCGGAATTTGCACAACTTCACTACTGATAAAGTGCAAGAAATGGAAAAGTGTTGGGAATCTACCCCTCCTCTATACTTGCAGCTTGACATATCGATTTGTTCTCTTTCATTCTGTCTAAACTAACTATTGTCTTCATAAAAGGCTTGAGAGACTGATATCTTTCTGCTTCCATTCTAAATTGAAAATTTTGTTCTGTGTAACATCTATGGTAGTATTATAGGGGAAAATCATCTATTTTTATTTGTTTTCTATCAATTTTTAATGCTTTCCTTTTTTGTGAATTTTTATGATTTTAACTTGTTCATTTGTAGGCTTTATTTCATGGTGATGATTTAAATGTGCAAAATATCACAGAGGTAAATTGCTAGTTCAGACCTTTATGTTTTTTTTTTTAAAATTGTGTATATTTTTAATGTATCATTATTGAATTATTTGGAATTCTCAAATCTGAAATATTGTTGTGCAATATCTTAAACTCTCTAGTTAGGTCAACTCTCTAGTTAGCTCTTGGTGTAGTATATCTTAGCAGTTGTTGATATTGTACTCTTATTATTATAATGCCTAAATATGATGGTTTGTAGTCTATAGAGGATTTTTATTGATTAGATGGCTTTAAATAAGATAACCATCAATCCCAGCTACTCTCTTCCATTGATGGTGACTTGTGGCATTAGCTCCAACATGTCAAATATTTCACTAGGCTAGACTTCAAATATAAATTGTGATTTCACAATAGTGACTAGTAGGCACTGGTAAATTTGAATAGCAAATTAACCAGTTCTGAATTTATCTCCAAAAAGAATACCATAACTACAATAACAAATTTGTGAGTTGCATAATTATAACTCTTCGCATATTTTGTATTCTTTACCCTTTTTTTTTCCCACATGCTACCTAATTCTGATGAATATTGGCCATAGAGTTATCATTTCTATCATAATGTTACCATAAGCATGAGCTTATTTTTTTGTATTCCCTTATATGAATATCTAGAATACTTATGCACCATAGTACTATTTCAAGATTGTAATGTTTATATTTTCAACCATTTCTTTTATGCCAGGAAAATGTGAATATCAAACATAAATCCAGTATTTCAACTCATCTTTTGTGCATTTATTGCTTAACATGTACTAGTGGGTGTTAATCTTAGAATAACATGCTTTCGAGCATTTCAAATCAATCTTCAGTGATCTTCAACAACCTTCAATGTTTGCATACATATCTTACACCAGCCTGTTTTAATCTGGGTTGGATTCTCTTCACTGAACAATGGTATGTGAATATTTGAAGATATATAAGGTGCATTTACTAGTTACCCTCAATTGTACTAGCACTCTACTCATGAAATTATTGGTAAGAAATATTGCATGGAATTATAGAATTGATATTACTCTTCCATGGTTTAATATGACCAATAATGTAACCACACATCTACCCATCACATTGTTCTGGTTGTTTGATAGGATCTCCCCCGACTCTTTGCTAAATGTGAGAGTATCATAAGGTACTGTGCACTTATCACCAGCAATCCCAAATTTTGAGAACAATTTGGTCTCCCTTAATTTGATATGAATTCAACACTTTCTCATTGAATTATTATTAGATTCATCCCTGCCAATTATGAAACAATAAGTTTAGTAATTGAGAACATCAAAACTTGCATGACATTTTCATCATGCCATTATAATCCTAGTATCTCTCTCTATAGAAATAAATATCTTATCCCCTAAAATAAAATTGAAACTTACAACACGGAAGAAGATTTTCCTATGGAATCAAAGGAGTTCCATTTCTAAGCCCTCTCATTGATCATGTATTCCTTCAGGTCAGTCCATGAGAGATCATAGCCACAAGTCAATCAAAGATACTTAAGGTTACAATATAGAAACCTGCATTCTCTTTGTTTACAATTGAATATTATAAAAATGAAGAAATGTGCCTAATTTTCTGGAATTTCTATGTGTACAACTGTAAAAAATAGTGATCTACATTTAGTAGATAAGGTTCATTTCATTATTACATACATTCAAGGTCAGTTTATTGGCTTACTACTAACTGCAAGAACTTTTGCAGTGATGAGTTTTGTTGTCTTTAATTCCAAATACAGTGGAGTTTGGATGACTGTCAAAATAATGTTAATATTCTTAATAGGATGCATAATATTCCCACAGTCCATAATAGTTTTTGATTCAGGTAAAAATAGGTTTTGAAGGGACCCGAAACCCTTCACAATCAAAAACAATACTGCAGAAAGGACAGCCTACAGCTAGCCAAAAACCAACCCCCAAACAAGACCAGTCAGGATTTACATTTAGATCTACTCTTGTGGGAATGGAGAGTCATGTCAAAAGAAGGCCTAGAGGATTTTCTCTTGCCCTTAACAGTAATCCAACCTTCTTCCACACTTGTTTCCTTATCATTCTAGGCCAACACACAATTTTCCTGAGGATGAAAGCCATCAGCCTTCATCTCAGAGTTTTCATCACTATTCCTTCAAGCAGGCATAGCCATATCTGAAGAGCCACTAGAACTGGCCGCCATGACACTAACACCAGAAATGACAACCTGAGATCCAATCCCTTGCTCAATAGGGGAAGCCTTAGTAGCCCCACCATTTGGGACATCTAGAGGGGATGCCTCAAGACCCTAAGAATCTGAAACAACAACCTTAGAAAAACTCTTGTGTTGATCAGATTTCTTCTCAACCGTATAATGTTGTTGAGAAGCTCCTTTCCACCATGTAGCCATCATAGCTTTTTTCTCGAATCTGCATTGTGCATCAGCATGACCTATTTTAAAACATCTTTTACAACGAAAGGGAAACCCTTCATAGTCCAACACTTGGATCCAAGAACCCTTTGAGGACTTAATTAAATAGTTAATATTGTTTGTAAATAGTTATTTATCAACATAGATTTATTTCTGCCTTCAATTGTGAGTGCATGTAGACAACATTCTAGAACCCTCCCGTCCCTCTGCATTTGGAGTATTAACTAGAGTTCTCATCTAAATTTTTTGTTGGGCTAGTTACTGCAAGGTTTCTTCTCGAGTACTTAATTTTCTAGGCAAGCTAAGCATTTTCTTTGACAGTTCAGCAGTTTTATTTCCTGAACAGATCTAGTATGTATATCGTGTGTCTTACTTTTGTCCTGATATAACTACAATTTATACATAGGTGGCAACTATTCTAGCAGCATCTGCTGCCATATATTTGAGAGTTTTTCTAGTTGATCCAAATCTAAGGTCAACTTTCCTACCTGGAAGTAAACCAGTTTTCCCTACAAAATCAACAATTTTTTTAGTCCTAACCAAGGCTTATTCGTAGTACATCATCCATACAAGACACTACAAAATTGTTCAAAAGAAGGTTAGTTTTTCTAAATAACTTTTTGGACTTCTAGTTCATAGAAATCTTTCTTTTTCCTTAACATTTCTTGTTCAATTGATTGTATAAATATCTTTGGTTTGTTTATGTTTGTTTAATGTTAAAAAGGTTCACTTTTCAAGATTGTTAGCTAATATAGCCTTTTGCATTTCTAGGAAACGTTGTGCAGTTGCGTCATAACTGTTAAGTTGTTTAAAGATCATCCTAATATAAAATTAATCATTAAAAGGAGACCATTCCTTACTAAAACAATTGAGAAAGGTTGGTGATAGCTTTGGCTATAAATTCATAGATTGATAGTTAAGTTGATGAAAGTATTATTATGTTTTCTTTGTTTTTTAATGGAAAATATTAAATAAAAAACTATGCATTAGAATTTTAAAGCATGGCTGAGAAATTTTGGAACATGTTAGAAACAATTTATTGGTTGGTTCTCAGAAGCAGTCTTCTTTTGCAAATTTTCCTATGTACTGTGTTGAAAGCCTAAAATCTCCCCCAGTAATCTAGTTATTAGGTACTATTTTTGTAAAAAACATAATTGTTATTAGGTACTGTCTATTTGTTTAAACAACATAATACATATAAAGGGATGCTTCCAAGAAAGAGAACATAATCTAATAGGCATTTTGAGTATTGCAATTTGAAATTGCATATTCAATAAAGTTGCATCATTATCCCAAGCAAGAGAGATGTAGAATGGAGTAGTAAAAAGAATGTCATAAATAAGGAAGGAGTGCATGAATAACTAAAATGTAATATGACCTTGTTTGGAAATTATCTAGAGGAAATCAAGAAAGTGGAGAAATAATATAATGAGAATAGACAATCAAGAAAATTTCAAAAGAATAGATGATTATGTAATGCTTTGTTTATCAAAAAACTCTGGGGTAAAGAAGAGAGTACTGACATGAAGCTCAAAATGTAATAGGGTGGTTTCATATTATAGTAGTTTAGTGTTCAAAGATTGAAAATAGGCATCATCTAGTAACAGTAGTTCTACACGATGCATTAGGTTCATTTCTAATCAAACGTTAGACTTTTCCTATTTTTACTAATGCCTTAGCACCAATTTTTTTTTACTTCTTTAGTAAAATAGTTTATTATAACTTGTAGTCTTGTATTGTAATATAGGTATTTAACAATTCAATACACTTAGGTCTCTTATTTATAAGAATTAGGACTACGTGTTTTTTATCAATCACCTCTTTCCTCAACACCTGCAACTGCATGAGGACAAAATTCAAAGGTCCAAGGAAGCAGCCACTAATATTTTTAGGTAGTCACCAAAAAATAGATTGCAACAAGGAAACAACATTGAAAACCCCTATTCATAGAAACACATTTAAGAGGCATTCATTTACCTATTAAATAAGTTAAAACATGTAAATTATCTTCCAATGTTTTATAGAGTGGTAAAGCTAGGACTTTTATTGGAAGGAAACAAATTTCAAACCTAGTGGGCCATATATTGAGTAGTTGAGGTCAGGTGTAAGTCTCAGTTAGCTAGAAAATACATGCAAATCCAGTAAATTTATGCTATTGTTTCAATTAGCATAATGCTTTACTTCCTTGTAGCCAACCATCAATCGGTATATGATAAATATATTATTTGCATCTTCATAATATGAAACTAATCATCAAGAATACTTATATTATGAATCATCAAGAATACTTATAGTTTTAATCTTAATTGAAGACATATGTTCTCATTCCCATGAATGGTTTTTATATATGATTAATTTCTAAAATTTTGGAGTGTTTTTATGACAAGAATTTTATGTATATTTGAAATAATTGTATTTTGATAAACACATGTTAAAACTGTAAATTTTTGTTTGTATGTCCAAATTGTATTATATATATCATTTCTTATACCATGAAAACTTCTTGCTCTTGTTTCAATTATCATTGCAATTTCATGTTTTGTTTCTATTTCTCATTTCCAACAAATTTACAATAATTTTTTCAACAAACAAGGTATCATGGACTAGAGAGTTCCAAAATTTCATTCATATTTTGGTTATTATAAGTAGGCATTTCACTTTAGCCTTTCTCAAATGTCTAACCTCTTTCTATGTATCAAACATAGAAGAAATTGTAATTAAAATAATTAGAGATGGATCAAACATAGGAGAAACAAATGTGCATTATAGCATCTTGTGTTAATGATGTATCATACTCGTTTTTCATAGAGTAGAGATCTTCCTACCATGACATGCTCTTCCCACTAAAAGGACCTCGCAATCCAAAAACTAAGTTTAAGAAACAGAATACTTTGCAATCTTTCTCTTGCTTTCTTTTTATGTGACTTTTAATGCTTAAAGCACTGTTTGACTAGGAATTGAACATTCAGAACAACTATTTGTTTTTATTCCTTACAAATTTGAATTTAATGCTAAATAATATTTACTTGGAAAATGTTTCTTCAAAAACCATCAGCATATGCTAGAGTAAATGAGGGATTATTCCAAAGATGTATTTGGTGTGATTGTTAAGAATACCAATTCATTAAGAACTAAATGGGATAAAAACTATAGATACCATTAGGTTGCTAGTGATACCATTGGATTGTAATTGTATGGAATATAGGAAGGTTGTTGATAAGGATGCCACCATTATGTAGGACAACAAGCAACAAGTAATTTGTATCTTAAAATAAATGCATTGAATAACAACCATAACATGCAGCTTTTAATGGAAATTCAAAGGATAAATCACTATTATTTTTGGAAAAGGTTAAGTTATATATATTAAAACAAGGAAATATGGATTACAAAATTGTAGTATAAGATGCAATAGGCTTCAAGAATAGAAAACCGGTCTTATGCCAAAAATATCATCAAAAAAATATTATAAATTGCTCTCAATGCAAGCAGAATGAAATAGTAGAAGGAGAGCAAGAAAATAATAGATTATGAGAGTTATTTCTATTAGGCTATGTTATTGAGTTTGGCATGATTAGGTGCCATATTGGATAGGTTTATTTGGGGTTGGGTTTGGGATAAGGGCCAAGGCTGACATGGTCGTGGGTTATCCTAGAGTAATCAACATTGGATCAAAAAAAGATTATAAATTGTTCTCAATGCAAGCATAATGAAATAGTAGAAGGAGAGCAAGAAAATAACAAATTATGAGAGCTATTTCTATTAGGCTATGTTATTGATTTTGGCATAATTAGGTGCCATATTGGATAGGTTTATTTGGGGTTGGGTTTGGGATAAGGGCCAAGGCTGACATGGCTGTGGGTTATCCTAGAGTAATCAACATTGGATCAATCTTGGAAAACTTGTTACAAACCCACAAGAGTAATCAACATTGTCATGAGCATTAAAGGATAGAAAATCAAATATATATTTCTCCCAAATAATTTCAATGCCAACCTAGTCCAAAACATATTTTCATGGAATTTGAAAGAAAATTACAATGGAAGAGATTAATGAAGGATGAGTGAATATCGTGTCTAGGTCTTGACTAAAATGGAAACTGATGCTTAGCTTTGATGAATTTTGAAAATCAAAAGTCCTCATTGCTTCTATATGGATTGCAATATTTACCTTTACCTTCACTTTTAAGATTACTATTACTTTTCTTTTACCATGGAAATGTTTTCTTTTGAGGACTCGTAATTTGAACAAATGACCCCATTACCATTTTCCATTTGAATGTCTTTGTCTCTGACCAACTTTTCTTACAGATAAGAATGCATATTCCTCTATAGCTTGGATTTAATTCAACAAAGAAAGATAAGGGAGTGGTGCTTGGATATCTACTAAGTAGAGAACATGTGAGGTAATGCCTACAAATATCTAAATATATTAATGACTCTATGCATGGAAAAATTCATCTAAAATGGATATGAAGGTGGACTATGGCTATGCATTCCCAACCTCCAACTCAAACTTGTATTGCATTTCATATCATAGTGATGGGCATTGCATTAATCTCCAAATTCTATCCAAAGTGTTCCACATTATTGATTTCCATGCATTGTAATGGTTTATATGATTGATTATATTGATAACAACTTTAGAGATTTCCACTAGAAGCCAAATAGTCACCACCAAGATTTCAACCTTAGATATCACTTTTGGAGATTTGAACTTGGGTCTCTGCAATTAGAACCCAGTACTTCAACCACTTCATCACAACTCCTTAGACTTATTAAATTTTTAGAAACTAATATATATATGCATGTGTATGTGTTTGTTTGGTTGTACCAAGTTGTACTTAACTTGGGAAATAATTTTTTTGTATTAGTGAAACTGAACCACAAACCTATACCCAGACTGGCAACTTATTTATTAGGAGAAAGCAATATAACTTATGAAAATTGTTTGATAAGGTTTAATGCAAATAAGTTGGTTTGATTATGTCATAGAGAAAGTACTTACTAAAGTTAGTGAGAAAGAGAATGTGTCGTTAATTCTATATTAAGTATTTAAATTAATTTTGTGTAATCGTGGGTGTGGCATTGGTCTTTTGTACGTGGCTATTTTTCTTGTTGATTATTGCATACAAAAACAATGGGGAAGCAATTGGAACAAATAAATCTTCGACCTTTAAAATAAAAGAATATTGACTTATCATGTCTGCAATGCAAATTAAAGAGATAAATAATCGGTATCTTTCCCAATTTCAACTATTGTTTACCAGATCAAATGATTTTTGTGTCTTTGTATCCTGACTATAATAGCTTATTCTGTACATCAATTCTCTCCCAATATTTTTTATATTCCATCAAGAAAGTTTGCAAAGAACAATTGGTAATATTAACTAAATTCCATAGGCTTAAATGATATATTTCACTTTAGTGAAGTTGTCTTTCTTGATCTTTGTTTTATTGTTGGTGTAGCTTGATTTTGGCACAAGTCTCAGTTATAACATTCTTCAACAACCTTGGTGAAGCTAGCTTATAGCGTTCCTTGCTAGTATGACATGTATTGACTTTCTTCTGCATTCTCAGTACTCCATCCAAAATGGTCATTTTTTGTATGCTTTATGAGGAGAGAGTTATGGGCATGCATCTATTACTTTTCCCTAAGAGAATAAGAATCTATTAACAACTATTGCCTACTTTTTCCAACTTTTAATTAACCAAGTTTTACATAGTGACAGATGAAGGGCTATCTTCATCACACATTTTTAGCAAGACAATATTATTACAAAGTGGTCTTTAAATATTCAAATTTCAAGCACACTGTCATTTGCAGATTTATGACCAATTTGATGTCACCTTGGATTAATTGAACCTCTGATGTTTTTATTTTAAATACCAAATGCAGTACGAAATGTCATTTTTTTGTTTATTGTGTAGACAATCATCTATTTTCCTTTTTTTCATTCAGTTATTTAAATGAATGATGAAAAATGGATTTACCTGTTAAATCTAATATTGTTTGATTGTAAGAATTTTTTTCTTTCACCTTGTTGGTTATCTTAGAGGAAGAATTCAGCTCCCTCTAGAATTGTATCAAAATATCGAAAGATTATTCTATGCTCAAGATGATTTGAAAATCCTATCGTTCATCAATAACAAAGTACAATATTTAGTGGATTGTTACAATGAAAGGTTATCAGCCTTTGAGAGGACCAGACACATGCACGTAAGAAGAAGAAATTTCCCACTCTAAAGCAGAATTGTCCAGTCCAAACAATTGAGTCAATTCATTGTCAAGCTACCTTGTCATGCTTGAAAGAGTTATGCTGGTAGTTGGGTATATTCCACTAGCTTTTAGGGATATGGTTGGTCATAATAATTGTCCAACTTGCTCTATCTTTCATATTTTACAAGAATTAATTTGGACAAATAAAATCATGGATCAATTCAAATAAATCAGTTAGTGGTGCATGAGGCAAGTTGCCACATATGGGATGGTCGTTCCAGTTGGTAGGAAAATATTAATATTTTCTCTTTCCTAGAAAGGAATCATTTTCTCATGCCATGTTATAATGTACATGTTATTCATGATTATAAAAAGAAAATTATAAACTATAAATAAAAAATTACTTATTGGCATTAACTTTTTGAATTCAGATTAAGGTGCATTCTTTTCTTTGTTTTTTTTAATGAACATTATGCTTTACATGTTTGACAACTGTTCATTGCTCCCAACTTCAAAATCATTGATAATTTTTGTCATAATTTTTCACTATGTTTGGAAAAATAAAAATAAAAATTCCACCAAACAAGAGGATGGCAAGAATCTAGAAACATTGAATATTGAAAATCACACTAAAAAAATATTTAAATTATTTCATAGTCTCTAAAGAGACAAAAATACTTTTGTTTCATATTGTCTTTATAGAGACAATTTTTAAGACAATAATTTGAGACACTCATTTAAAGACAATATACAATTTTTTTATTGTCTCAAGTTAAGACAATCTATTCAAAAATTGTCTTAAACCAGTGATGTTAATTTAAGTCCAAAATTTTTTGATGTCAGAGAACCAAAACTATTTCAAGTTTTTTTCTTTTTCCTATTTTTGGTTATATTCTAGATTAAAAACTTGTATGTTTCATAGAAATTAATCAAAATCAGAGCCAATTTGAAAGCTATTTCCTAATATGAAATCTTACATAGCTGATTTTTTGTTTCTATCAGACAAGACTATGTGTTATGTTGTTTAAAGGTGCATACTGCCACTATTCAGTGGCAAATGATCCCCTTTTCTTTAAAATATTGCATCATTTTGTGCCTAGCTGTGAAGCAATCTGTTGACGTATAGAATGGATTGCTCTGGTTTTTTTATTTCTTGGGGCATGTGTGGATAATACTTACGAGAAATTTTACTTTTCGGTATTTTTTTATGCTTTATTTTAGAATAGATGTTTAAATTTCATAAAATGTGTCAAAAAAGTGATGAATGCATGGAGTTTTATTGCAAATCTTTTAACTCCACGATATTGTTGAATGTTTAAAGCTAAATCTACTTAGATAAATGCAAGTTATTTGAAGTTCATGAAATTTTATTGCAAATTTGTTGATTTCATGAAGTTGTTAAATGGCCAGATCGAGATTATCTTATGCTTATCTTAATGATGCCTTTGAGGACTAGAAAAAAATCATTTACCCCTCGTGTGAAACAAAATTATCACAACGAACCTTGATGTGAACCTAGTGTAGTCAAAACTTGACATAAGCGAGTCTTGGGATTAATCTGAGTTAGCCTAAGATTTAGGTTGTCTCAGTGCAATCTTTCAAGAAATATAGGTTCTCATGGTGTGTCTGTGAGGATTTATCTACACTGTTGGTGTGCGACTAACATCATCATCAACAAGTTGTTTTAAGAAAAGGGTAAATAGGAATTTTGGATAAGCTATTTTCAGTTTTTATACGAAGATCATTGGTAAACATCTTCTTACTCAAGGGTATGGCTAGAGCCCATAAGGCTTTATGATACCATTACGGTTGGGTAAAGAGAAAGTCCTTGTTCTTTGGAATGGTAGACATTGTATTCCTAAATATAATTAATAATATTGGAAGCTAGTATTTTTTTGTAGGAGAGAAAAATGAAATATAAAAAGTTGTGGTTCCATTGGAATGTATCTTTTGTAAATATTTGGAGCATATTTTTTGGAGTTAACTTCTTGTTACCTTTTTCTTAAAGACTATGTTGTGATATGAAAACTAAAGGGAAATATGTTTATAACCTTATTTTAAATGGAAATATGAAAAGAAACTTATGTTTGTGGTTAGACTTTAAAAAATGAAATGTTGTATTGTGATATTGATGAAAAAAGTATAAAGAGTGTATATATTAACTAAAATGATTTCTCTTAAAAATGATGTTGCAAGTTTCATGGGAAGTATTGCATATATCTCCTGATATACATAAGAAGTATGTACTCGTTGTAGAGTTGTATTTGCCAAATTACTCACAAGCTATTGTTTAAAAAAAAAACTAACCAATTTTAAATGATTCATAAATATATCTCTTTATATATCTTTCACAAAAAAGAGTTATTCAATTTTTTTTTAAATGTATGTATAAATATATATGCTTTTAAAAGCATATTGCTATAACATATATATACATGAAATATCTAATTTTAAAACGTATATTGCTATAACTAACACACACATATATATATGGAACGTTACAAGGTGGTGTAGTCATTAAATGCCTTGAAGGCCAAGAAGTGGTGGAGGAAACTTTAAGAGTTCGAATGGAGGATTTAGGGGAGCATCACCTTTTAGTCTCTGGCATAGTGGAAAGCGCATCAGAGGGTATGAGATATCGGGCTTGCGTAAGGATTTGTAGAGAACTTCACCAGAGAGGGAGGCATTGAGGTTTGGATAGGCAAAACTCAAGCTAATAACAGGCTATGGTGCGGCTTAAACATCACACACTAAGCTGACAGTGTAGTGTGTGGGCCCCTCTTTACAGCTGCCCCTTTTCCGTTTCCGTTTCCACCCGCATTGAATTGGTACGGTGACTGTTTGTTTCCATCCATATTGAATTTGTACTATCGCGGTAGCTCCATACATATAATGGCATTGAATTGTTAATGGTGTTTTACTTCACATCTCTTGTTTTGAACTCTCCAAAGACATTTCTTATGGTATTTAATGTTAATTATGTACAGAGAAAAAAGTATATTATTATTGATTGCTTTATGAATTTGGTAGTTTCATGTGAGAATTTTTATTTTCAAATTATTTATTGTTTTTTTCTTATATGTAATTTTCATTATTTTTAAAAATATTAGTATTTAATATTTGAGTAATTTTTTATTTTATTTTTATTTTAATAAGGATAGAAAATATTATATATTTATATATTGTTTTTAAATTTTCATTTATAGAGATTAATATATATTGTATTAAATAATAATTATGTATAGATAAAATATATTTTATTACTCATTTATGACTTTTCTATTGTAGGAAAATTAAAATATGGAGTTTTCTTGAATTTTAGTTATATATATAAAGTTTTCTTTTATTTAATTTTTTAATTTTTGTTATGTAATTTATAGTTTTATTTTTGAATAATAAATTATTTATTATTTTGGTCATTCTTTTGTTTTGATTTTACTTTGAAAATTGCAGTAAATATTAAATGCTTATATGTTACTTTTTAAGAATTTTAGGTATACATATTGATATATATTTTTTAAAAATTGGTATCTTCACATTTAAAAAATAAATATTAACATTTTCCTTTTCTATTGTCATTGTAGGTGACACTTCTCAATGTAAACAAAATATTCAAGTCAAAATGATTAATAAATCAAATTTAGATAAAAATTTGAGTAATTGAAGGATAGATTTTTGTTTTGTTTTTGGATACTATGACAATTTTGACTTTCTAGATAATTGATGTATTGTGGTAGAGAATCACACTTAAATATAAAAATATAGATAAGTGTTTAAGAATATGCGATAAATTTATCTTGATATATATCCTACTATCAATTAGGTTTCATTGTGTGGCCTAGTCTAACACTATGCCTTGTTATAGAGATTAGTCCATCTGATGTAGCTAGAACCTCTTTCACTTTGGGTCTTCTCAATTTACTTACTTTTGCATTTGGTCTTATCTTTGAATAAGGGGTTCTTAGATGATTAGTGAGGCATGCTTTAAGATGGCTAGAATAATTTTTGGCTTAAGTCCTTAGATAATAGCGAGAAAGAAAATCATCTAGAGAAAATCTAGTAGTCTTCACTACTTGCAAGAAGAGAACATCTAGAGCTAGTTACTTCCGACAAATATTTTGCACTAAAAAGTTGTAGGAGATAAAATTCATTGTGTGGATTCAAACAACATTTTATCACCATTTGAATCCTAGTGAGAGGAATTTGATGATTCTACAAAATTTCTAAAGTGAAACTACCCAACTGAATATTGGAAATGTGTATTATTCAATTCTAAATAGCATACTCTCCCTCTTTGGTGCAGTCAAGGATGGAGGGTTTGGGAATAGGACTGTCCAACCTTGCAACAAGAGTAAACACAACGAAAACTCAAAGAATTGAAATAACAATTAAACATGTATATATAATGATCAATTATTCATTGGCAACATGCCCTGCCTTCTGGCTTACAGATTACAAAAAGATATGGAGCTAATCCCAGAAAATACTTGATGCGAACCAGAATCTCTCTATCAATAGCTTACTACCTAATGCAACTACACAATGCTTATATATATCATTTCCTAGCTCCAAAAAAGGTCTGCATCGCCAAAACATATGAAGGTTGGCCAAAACATATGATTTTCCCTTGATCCCTGGACAAACATGATGCAGATTAGAATGAAGGTTCCTCGATGAATGTGCATCCTTATGAAATGGTTTCCTGAGCTCCGTAAGTCATGGAATGGGTCCACACACTTGAAAATCCAAGACTGATATGTGAATACTCTCTGTCCAATTACAACTGATATTCTGTTAGCGATAACTTCGTACTGGAATCTCCAAAACACTTGAATTTTGGATATGATGTAGATGTTTCCATGAAGATCATATATCCTACTCCACGAGCTCTGATGTAACAATGCGGTCTAATGCGGTATGAAATATTGAGATTGGGTCTTGATAGCTAACCACTAAAATGAAAGAAAACATGAATGTAGATATTTTTGGTTGATGCAAGACTGATTGCACCCAGGGATGCTCTTGCATCACTCTTCTAGCCACCTAGTAGGGAAATGAGACTATTTCAATCTACTAGTTCATTTTGGTGTTGATAGTTTGATGACTTTATACAATGGCTTCATCAAACAAAAAATCCTAGAAATTTGTCTTGAAGGTATTTAACAATGTACACATTTTGTGGTTGTATTTTTATTCATTGTTGAGTTTGATAATTCTTGTAAATTACTTGATAATTTCATTTTAGTATAGTATTTTGTTGGACACACTCCCCCTAAAAGCATGCTCTAGGACTACGACAACTAGGAATGGACTGCACAATGGGGTTCATCTTTAAACCATCAAGAACCTCACTAAAGGGTTCATTTTTGTTTTGATGAGGCTAGCCATGTTAATGTTATCCTTTAACATGTTCCTTGCTATGTTTGTGTCTTTTATTGGCCTTTAAGTCCTAGATGTGAGATCTTGATCTATATTAGATGAGAAGAAACTTCATGTTCTATTTTGGCTCAACTTCTTGAGTTTACTCCTTCCATGCTAGAAATTTTAACATACTATTGCCACCTCCCTAGGGAATATCATTTTTGTTAACCTTGATATATTTTATCAAACTCATTCACATTAGTGTTTTTGTGTTGAGATTGACTTCATCAATGATCCTAAAGAATTTTTAGAATTTTAAATTGGTAACATTTTTCACACCCAATGTGTGCTTTGCCTTAATCTAACCAACAATTTTTTCAATGTTAATCCATAAAGCACAAAATTAAATATTGTCCTTTGGAAGCTCCCTGTGTCAAAATCACATCCTCGATTAGTCAATATTTCTTGGTCTGCAATTTTTCCCATGTCATCAAAATTTGAGTATAAATGAACAATGATCTATCAATTTATAAAGTAAAAAGTGTTGGTCTTGGTGATTAATAGGATAAATCTCAAGCCACTTTAGATAATTCAACTGCAAAATTGTAGCCTGGTACTATTTTGCACCCTTCAAAGAAGGTGAAAGAAGTTATCTCGCCCCCAATTGAGATCTCTTATAAGTTAATATTTTCTTGAATGCCTCACCTATTGATGATTTAAATATATTCTTAGCTAAAAGAGTGTATTCTATCCCCCTCATCTCCTAGGCCTATGAAATAGTCTCATTTCCCTACTAGGTGGCTAGAAGAGGGAGAGTATGCTAATTAGAATTGAATAATATGTATTTCCAATATTCAGTTGGGTAGTTTCACTTTAAATTTTTTGTAGAATTATCATTCCTCGCTCTAGGATTCAAATAGTGACAACATATTATTTGATTCCACACAATGAATTTTATCTCCTACAATTTTTTAGTGTGCAAAATATTTATCAGAAGTAACTAGGTCTTGATGTTCTCTTCTTGCAAGAAGTGAAGACCACTAGATTTTCTTTAGATGATTTTCTCTTGCTGTTATCTAAGGACTTAAGCCAAAAATTATTCTATCCATCTTAAAGCATGCCCCACTAATCATCTAAGAACCCCTTATTCAAAGATAAGACCCTATATGTGAAAGAGGTTCTAGCTACATCACATGAACTAATCTCTATAACAAGGAATAGTGTTAGACTAGGCCACACAATGAAACCTAATTGATAGTAGGATATATATCAAGATAAATTTATCGCATATTCTTAAACATTTATCTATATTTTTATATTTAAGTTTGATTCTCTATCACAATACATCAATTATCTAGAAAGTCAAAATTGTCATGGTATCAAAAAATAAAAAATAAAATATATCCTTCAATTACTCAAATTTTTATCTAAATTTGATTTATTAATCAATTTGACTTGACTATTTTGTTTACATTAAGAAGTGTCAAATACAATGACAATAGAAAGGAAAAATGTTAATATTTATTTTTTAAATGTGAAGATACCAATTTTTTAAAAATATATATCAATATCTATACCTAAAATTCTTAAAAAGTAACATAAACATTTAATATTTATTGCAATTTTCAAAGTAAAATCAAAACAAAAGAATAACCAAAATAATAAATGATATATTATTCAAAAATAAAACTATAAATTACATAACAAAATTAAAAATTAAATAAAAGTAAACTTTCTATATACATAAACTAGAATTTTAAAAACTCTATATTTTAATTTTCCTACAATATCAAATTCATAAATCAGTACTAATATATTTTATATATGCATAATTATTATTTAATATAATATATATTAATCTCTATAAATGAAACTTTAAAAACAATATATAAATAAATAATATTTGTTACACTTATTAAAATAAAAAATTATTCAAATATTAAATACTAATATTTTTAAAAATAATTAAAATCATATATAAGAAAAAAAACAATAAATAGAAATTCTCGCATGAAAATTAAACTATGTATTCTCTCTACACTACCAAATTCATAAATCAATCAATAATAATATACTTTTTTCTCTGTACATAATTAACATTAAATACCATAAGAACTGTTTTATTGAAGAGTTTAAAATAAAAGATGTGACAGTAAAACACCATTGGCAACTCAATGCCATTATATGTATGGAGCTGACGGATGGTACGAATTCAATGTGGGTGGAAACGAACAGTCACTGTACCAATTCAATGTGGGTGGAAACGGAAACGGGAAAGAGGTACCGGTAAAGAGGGACCACACACTAATCTGTCAGCTTAGTGTGTGATGTTTAAGCCCGGCCCAGGCTATGCATTGAGTTCCTTGGGCATTTAGAAGTGCACGGCGGGGGTAAAAGTCTGAATCATGAGGTAAGTCTTCCACCATATCTTATGAGAGAAATCTCTAGATTATTGTACTCAAAATCTCCATAATTTCCTAAGGTTGAACACATATTCCGATTAATCAATTAGCTCATCAAAAAAAGATAGTTCAAGTCTTTAAGGTTTGTGTTGCTTTTTAAATCCCATGACTCCAAGCATATGAGTTTTAGGTCTTCAATTCCCCCTGCATTTGGGTTTCAGGGATTCTACATGAAATGTCACACTTACTCCAGTGTTGCATTCTTGTTGTATCTGATGCTTGGCAACGAAGAGTTTATTCTTATCATCTACCCATGTCCCCAGTAGATCAAAACACAATTCTTTTTGTTTCTCTTCTCTCATCATGGCTCTTGTCCTTTTGTTAGCATCAAACCCTATATAATATATGCTTTGATGTATCTTGTTACGCTGACATCCTAGATGAAAAAGGATTGCTCTGTATCCAAATATGACTGTTCTGAAAACACAAGAAAAACTTACACTATCAGGGAATGTTTTGGAGTGCTTCATTAGCTCAATAAGTCAAGAATACCTTTGCAAAAGCCATTTTGTGCTTGTCCTACAACAATGGCATACCTTAAGATTTCTTTGAGGTACAATGCCAAGTGATTTATGTGTCCTTTCTACCAATCAGTTCGCTACCTCCTTTTTACGCCCCTGAACATCTACCAAAACACTTGCAGTTACAAATTTTATCAAAATAAATAGACTTTCCTCTGTTGCGCGGGTAGCATGGCAAATGCCTATACTATGGCTTGGAAACTTCTATGTCTTTTTCATTTATCTTGCAACCATTTCATTCCAGATGTTGACATCTCTTTAGTAATATCCTGCCATCATGGCATTCGCTGAGACCAAGATTCTTTGACGCATTCTGTCAAACAGTTCACGGGCCTTGTCTATGCTCTTGCGTTTTGCATGCATGTCTATCCGGGTCCTTGCATCCTTTGTGCTTTTGAGGGAAGCGCACGCCCTATACGAACGCTCTCCTTTGGGCACAAGCAGAGAGATTTCCTCTATGAGTTGCAAATAATTGATTCATACAATGCCTCTACTCAATTTAAGTTTTTATATTATCACGAAATCTTCTATTTAAATTCTGTTTAAGATTCGTTCTAACGTATTAGAAATCTGTCAGCTATGAGAAGAGGCAACCAAAGAGGACACAAGTTTGTAGATGTATTTGGTCCTAATGGATACTAAGCTCAGTCCAATCTTTGAACTAGTCTTTTTGTGAACCAAAATTTGTGTGTTTCTATTTTGGATTAACTATCTTGTTCCATGGAAAGCTACTTTTTGTCCAAGTATTTATTCAGCATAAGGTAACAACTAATCAGACAAATATAATGCAGACCCACCTCGATAAGAACCAATTAATAGATTATCGAAGACATGAATGGAATTCTATTTCAAATAGATTAATTCAAGTCCCTTGACATTGTTCTCCAAAAGCTTAATTTTTTTATAGAGATCCGGGTTATATTACTTGTAAAAAAAACAAGAGAGTTTCAGCTTAACAACATAATTACGAGGAAAATCATGAGTAAATAAAATCTTGATAAGATGACTTCCTGACCCTATATCCCGATCAACATCCTTGCAAAAAATAGCAAAAATAAATCTTGGTTGAACACTCTCTGAACTCTAAACCGAACAGAAAGTTGTCTCTCTGAAACGTTGCATTACACCTATTCATTAATAGAAAATCAATGGCTTTCAGCTAAATTGTATGGCAAAGAGTTTTGCAACTATCCCTGATCATTCAAGTTTTTCCTAGAAGCACACCTCACCAAGAAAGAGGAACAAATGTATAACAAAAGGGATTTGCCTTGAAAAAGTATCCAAAGACCTGACACAAGCACATTCCAAGATATTACAAACTGACTCTTCTCTACCACTTATGCCATAAAAAAAGTGTTTAGTGAAAATGAAAAATATGGTCTCTCCACTCGGAGGCTTTCTTCGAGCCACCTCAAGAAGACTAGGTCATAGAAAGGTGCCTAGATATTCTACGCTAGAAAAATTAGATGTAGTGGTTTCCATTTGATTTTCCAATTTTTTCTTTTCAAACTCTAAATAGAATATAACTACAATCGTACTTCTAATGGCTAATAGATATCATACTTATTGTAAATGTAGAGCTTTTCTCTTCATTTTATGTGAAGGTGATGTTGATTGAATGTTCTTCATTCTCTTCTTATTTCAATAATATTATTGTTGGGGGTTTAATTTGATGGAGTTATAGGGAGAATATTTTAAGCAATTTAATGTAACTTGTATTACTATAATCTGTAATAATCATTTGACAATAAATGCTTACATGATATCATGTATTTTGGTAATAAATGGAATACTCTCTTGAACTTGTAATTATATTTGAAATTAGGTGTAATGGTGTAAGGTGTTGATTAAATATAACTGTTTAATGAATTAAGTGTTATGTAGTGTCAATCAAGAAATATGTTTAGGATTTTGATCAATGATATAGAGTTCTATATATACATATATATACATGTACATACATACATACATGCATACATACATACATACATACATGCATACATACATACATACATACATGTACATACATACATACATACATACATACATATATGTATATACATGTATATATGTATATGTATGTATATATATACATGTGTATAAAAAGAAAAATTAAAATCAAATATAAAATAAATAAATTAAAATCAAAACTATGTTGTCATAACAATGAGTTTTGTGTTTCTTTTGTTTTTTAAAATAAATTTCAATGCTTTATGTTTTTCTATGTAACTGGAAAACAAAGATAATATATATAGATCTACATTGTAGATATGATTTTTTTTACAATACAAAATTTAAACACAGATCTATGTAGATATCACAGGGCTTTGTAACATGTAAAAACCAAAAAAAAACTACAAGATATGAGTATCATATGTAGTCTCGGTAAATTGCTCCATTGTTGTGTTGGTGAGGACGGATCTACAAAGGGAAGCAGAGGAATAAGGGTTTAAAAATTGGAAAAAGTATGAAGATTTTTAAGATAACATGAATTTAGACAATGAGATAATCAAAATGGGAAAAAGAAGACTTGCAACAAGAGCACACTTCAAAAAAACAATTCTTGAGCTCCTCTCTTCCATCCTCTTTCAAACCTGCAAGTTTCAAATGAGTCAATATGAGAGAAGAAAGTAAGGTTTATAAAATATTCTTATGGGTTAGGGTTTCCTTTGATTTTCCCTAAAATCTAAGGGTTGTGATTTAATATAATCCAATGGTTAAGAATGAGTGCACATTCCATTAACAATCTAATTAGTGTTATCTTAATTAATACACCTTAATAGATAATTAGTCTATGGTGGGGGACAGTGGCATTAGGACCTTAACACTTAAAGTTACTTTCATAATATTTGAATGTGCATTAAGGGATTTAATAAATTAAATTAAGCCTCTTTTTGGGATATTTAGATAAAATCATTTGACTTTATAAAATTTTATTTAAACTAAATTATTTGACCTTATAATATTAATTCAATTTATACAAATGAAAGTTATCTTGTGATCTTTGAACTTATAGATTATTAAAGTTGATAAAATATTTTCATTTATTTAGTTCAAAATCCAAGGTCTTCATAAGGCTAAACATTTCCTTGAAACCATGTGACATTAAAATTAAATTAATGAGTTAATATGAACTCAAATAAAACTAATAGTCTCTTTGAGTATTAGACCTTTGCAAAAAAAAAAATTAAAAATAAATAAAAATTAATTGATTACTTAATTAAATAATAATGAATTAAATATTAGTAAAATTTAACTTAGAGGGGCTAGTTTTATTATTAAAGATACATCTATTAAGTAAATTATTTATTTTAATTGAAGAAAGAGACCTTCATAAGGGTAAACTAAATTTGAACCCATAATATCACAAAATTTTAAAGGAAATGTTTTATGATTAGCATGGTACAATTGATAAGAGGACATTTCACATTATCAAGTAAGTTGTTATATAATAAACTACTAATTCATTCTGACCACATAAGTCATGGGCAATCGATATGTCATTCCCCCTCAAAATTTTAGATGAGTAAGACCTAACTAAATACGATTAAATACATTGATTTAGAGCAAGGCCAAATTTAAGAAACTAAGCACTGATAAATTTAATGAGTATTAAATCTCTATTAAACTAAGCACTAATAAATTTAATGAGTATTAAATCTCTATTAAACTATCCTCACAAAATGGTAATCTTAAAAGTTACTAATAATTAACAAGGGAGATGTTTAATTCTTGAAATTTATTTAGGGGTTATAAATTAAATTATTGTTAAATCAAATTCATTCACCTTAGATAATTTAAAATATCGTCATATCTTGAGTAATTAGATGAATGATTAATCACTATGGGTGACTGCAGGATCATGGGATCCCAAAAAGTGGTGAATTGACCCAAAAGTGGCTGACGACATTTCTTTTATCTGAATTTGATGAAATGAAAAGGGTTTAATGATTATTTTTTTTAGATTTTCACCAATATAATATATGACTTATTTAGAATTAAATAGATCATTATTATTTATTTTTTACATGTATTCTAACTAAAGTCCTAATTGATGGGCTGATTGAAAAAAATCTATAATTCTTAAATGATTTTGAACAATTTTTTAATCTGAAAGATGTGACACATTCCATGCTTCTCATACTATAGGATTAAAAAAAATTTAAAAATAATTTCATAAAATTTTAACCAAGTTATGGTGGTTAAAAAAAATATTAAAAAATGTGGCACATTCGAGCATGTGTCCTCTACTTATATTGAAAGTTTCAAAAAAATATATTATTTTTTGCTTATACTTAGGTTGGTTAGACATACACCTTTTTATTTTTCCTAAAAAAGTTTAGTACTACTATATTGAAGTTTCAAAATTTCACCAAATAGATTTACTTTTTTCCAAAAACAAGACTAGTATCTTAGAAACTACATTCAATTTTAAATAAATTTTGTTCTTACATATTTTTTAAATTATGTTAATAACCTACTCAAATATTTACGTCAAGTTTCCTAACTCTATTTTTTTGAATTTTCATTGCCACTTAAGGGCCTAGTTTGGGCCCCCATGATCCTACATTGACCTCTATTCAATAAATGAATTAGATCAACCTAAGTAAGACCAATCAAATGAACCTTCAACCCTTATCATACTTATCTCAACCTAAGGTTTATTTAAATTCACTAATGATGTTTGGGTATGAAATAATCATTACACTCTTGCATAATATGGGTTCACTTCAATATCTTACCTTGAGGAGGAAAGAATGAATCTATTTGTAGATCAAAGTGAATAAGATTAGACCTATATATTAATATCTTTTTTTTATCAAAGAGAAACTTGTTAATATATAACCACATTATGATCAACATTAAGGACCTTAGTCTCCTTAGAGCTCAATGATTGTCTAACTGTCATTAACCTTGATTGAACCTATTGGGAGTTTGACCTATAACTGGTTGACCCTTGGTCCAAAACCATAGTCTTTAAAGTCTCGCCCTAATCAAACCAGGATGCTTGTTACCTAGGCAACCCAAGGAGGGTATAGGGGAGCATGTATCAGGTGAACCCTAGTAGTGTTTTGCATACAACTTGTAAAAAATGACTTTTACATATGATTTAAGAAGTGGCTCCTCAAGTGTGTTCAACTCACCTTATGTTTAGTGTTGCATCTCAAACACTTATAGTGTTAATTAGTTTAATTAATGGGTTACAAAAAATTAGTTGGATTTTTCTAGTGAAAATTATGGGCATGGTCAAAGCATAGATTACAAATCTAGGGAACTTTGGGCATCAATTGGGCCTTAGTTATTTTGTGTGCATGGGAAACATGCACTCTACTCATGATAAGTTGAGTATTATCAAACCAATAAATTCTAATATAATTTAGTTAGTGACATTAATCTTTTAAAATTGTGAATGGTGGATCTAGACTTGCACAAACACAAACAAACAACACAATATTAGTCCATTATGCAACTTAAAACCATCATTCCCCATAAGATTCATTTGAAGCATGAAAACAAGAAATAAAGTCAAGAACACAAATAAAAAGCTATTAAATCCTATTTAAATGCTCAAACTCTCAATCCCATGGGGGAATTGGTCCTATTTTGATGTGGAAAATAGCCCTTTCCCAATTCCTTGCAAGCTTGAAGATGATCAATGATGCTCCATGATAAAAATTTTCCATAACCTAGCTATGAAATGATGAAAAACTATGAAAATGGATGACAATGGATGAACTTTGCTCAAAAATCTATAGATAATGACTTTGCATAAGTTGTGTATCCAAAATTAGTAAAAGAGCCTTCTATTTATAGAAGAGAATGATGGAAGAATAAGCAAAAGGGATGAATGCGGGATAAAACATCAACCAATGGCCAAATGCCACTTGTCAACACGTGAGTGGATAGAGGTGGAGCACATTTTGATGAATGTGCACATTAATGCCATTAGGTGGATATTTAAAATTGGAGAGGTGACATGTTGGAGGGAGAAGAAAAAAGAGTTAATGCCACTTGGCTCAAGAAAAAGGACATGTAAGAGGCCTTTAATGCCTTGTTGGATGGAAAAGTTCTTTTTGGGGGGAGAATTCAAATTGAGGGAATATTCCAACTTGATCCCATTTTGAATGAAAATAGGAGATTTATAAATCAATTAAATTGATTTTCATGTGCAAGTTGCAAAATCTAGAGGATTTGAGTGATTAGTGTTAGGATTAATCATGATTTGATTAATTTAGGTGGAGATTAGTTGATTTGACATTTTGATTTAGATTTTAAGATTTAAATAAATCAAAATGAGAGGAATATTGATTATTGACTTAATTAAATAAAGTTTGATTTATTTAATTAAAGAGGATGGTGTTAGACTTAAATCATAAAGATTAGTTTATTTAATTTAAAGGAGGTGACTTTAGAACTTAATTAAATAAAAT
This sequence comes from Sequoia sempervirens, assembly GCA_007258455.2. Taxonomy (NCBI): domain Eukaryota; kingdom Viridiplantae; phylum Streptophyta; class Pinopsida; order Cupressales; family Cupressaceae; genus Sequoia; species Sequoia sempervirens. The sequence goes on along the minus strand of VDFB02104832.1, from coordinate 19,493 downwards.
GAATTATTTAATTAAAAGAGAGATATTAGGATTAACTAAACAAAATGATTTATTTAATTAATAGAGGATAATGACTTAAGCAAATAAAATTGATTTATTTAATTAAGAGATGAAATATGATGAATTTAATCGAATAAAGATTATTCAATTAAATTGTTAGTAAAAGAGTGATTTAGGATGAACTGGTGTTAGTAAATCAGGATCAGGTGTATAGGATCAATCAGTATATTATCCATGTCTACATTTTGCCCCTCTTTTAAGCAATGTACCTGTTGTGTTGGTTCAAAGAATAAACTTGCCAAGATCAAAATTCAAAAAAAAAATGATTTTTTTGGATGCCCCACTGTTGCCCCAGCGAAAGAATTATGCTGGTATACTACCCCCTCGAGAGATCGGATGAAAATTTGGATTTTTGGGTGATCTCGCGAGAAAAGACGACAAGCTACTTGACGAGTCCAGAAAGGCTCCTAGATGCCAAAAACGTGCCAAAATGCAGAAAAAAAGATGCAAAATGAATCTCAGTTGGAAAAAACATATTTGGGGGCACAAACCCTAGTTTGATGGCTAAACAACATAAAAAAACCCTAATTTTCATGCTTAAATAGCCCTTGAGGGGTCACTTTCAATTCATTTGCACACTCAGCCTTTAGAAATTTCTTGTTTTTGACATCTAACTTTCATGCGAGATGGCGTAAAGAGTGCTTCCCCAACACATCTTCGAGCGAGTACGAGTCTACTAGCGACTTCCAGGTGGAGCATCGGTATGTGACCCTAACCCAACTTGTGTTTTTGATTTTTGTGCGCATTTATTAGGCTTATAAAGTCAAGCTAGTCCAGTGACGTAGTTTGGCACCGCTGAAAGGGTAAAATCGGAGCCGCTAGGCCCTAAAGTGCGTCGCTATTGCAATCTGTGATGTTGTGTCACAGTTAGAGATCTAGGGGTCAAACTCCAAATGGCACCACATATGCAAATGGCATTGCCGCAAGTCAATTAGGAGTTTTTGGTTTTGGGTTAAACATATGCATGGTCAAACAGCGACGTCATGGTGGAATTTGAGATTTGGGGCCTCCATCAACTTAGTTTAGAGCTTCCAAATAGCGACGCTTTTGTTGTTTCAATCGTGAAAGCTTTAAATAAGATCTTGATTTTTTTACGAAACTTGATGTTGTGGCTTTATTGGGTTTAGGAGGATAGAGAGCTAGTACATTCATGTGAACACCGATCCCCGATGCTTAGCAGATTGAGCGGATTGCATGAGTTTCTTTAGGAGCACCTTGGAGCGATCGGCCTATGGTACGTTGTGTATGCACCTACTATCAGGAAACACTTGGGCATGATGACCGTGCTAGCAGAGAGATGGCACAGCGAGACATCATCCTTTCATCTTCCCACCGACGAGGCGACCGTCACTTTGGAGGACATATGGTAGATTCTTCGATTGCCCATCCACGGTGAGGGTTATTTATGACATGGATATCGAGACCGATGCCTGCTATGAGATTATGGGGCTAGATGAGATCATCTTCGCCAAGGGAAAGATTGAGCTTGGGTGTTACAAAGGTGGGGTGTCCACCTTCTGACTAATTGTGGTGGCTATTATTTCAAGACTTGTAGCTCCAGATCGGTGGGGCAGGTACTTCAACCCAGGATGGGATCTAGCTTGGGAGTGGATGCTCTTCCAGAGATGCTACTTTGCGTGGGGACCAATGATGTTGGCCTCACTCTACCATGATTTGCACAAGTTAGCATACTACGACAACAAAGCTATCAGAGTTGGGGTCACACTTCTTCATATCCGGGCCTAGGAGCACATTGTCATGCTCTGTCCACGAGTCATAGTGGTTGATGTGGAGCCCGATGACCCAACAATCTGGCGATACATGGGTGGTCTTACTTTTACTCACACAGGATAGGCTGGCATCCCTCACTAGCAAAGGGTCATTAACGAGATGACTACATTCACATGGAGGCCCTGGCTAGGGATTCCTGCATGGTATGACAATGTACAACTCTTTTATGCAAGGCAGGATAGGTTGATGTAGGGCAGAGAGCATATGATGATAGAGTGCTACCTGCCAAATCAGGTAGCCAAGTAGTTTGGTGACATTCAGGACAAGCCCGATAATCAGTACGTGGCCATTTTTGCTCGCACCACTAGGGAGACCACATGGATTCGACCGATCCCACCAAAGGATATAGTGGATAGCTTTAGATAGCTAGTAGCCAAACCATGGCCATATGATCAAGGTCAGGAAAACCCCGGTACTACACAAGCTTATGTCAACTGGTTCAGGCCTCTAGTTAGACTAACAGTGCCCGGGAAAATTTTACCACGACGGAGACCCCAAGGCCAGATAGTAGGGCCAAGGCAGGGGTGAGGAGGACAAGGAGACAGAGACGGAGGAGGAAGTGGACCACCTCCAGATGAGTGAGGGCAGAGAGACAAGGGGGACGAGCATCAACAGAGAGATGCCCCTAGGGACCAGCAACAACCACCCCAAAGGGATCAACCACTGCCACCACCACCTCAACCAGATCATAGGGATACACTTATATAGTAGCTTTAGGCACATGTTGCGACATTGACAGCTGAGAGAGACTAGGCCTGACAGCAGGTCCAGGTCCTTACGATAGAGCGTGATCAGGCCATTCAATAGAGACACGCCACCGAGTTGTAGTTAGCACAGGAGGTGGACCAATGCTAGTAGCTAGTGATCATGGTGGCCACAACACAAGGTAGGACTACCCTGACACAGATGTATCGAGAGGTAGTGAGAGAGGTAGACTATTACAGGGTCCACTATTGACAGTCAATGCCTCCGACAGCCTAGGTGTCATATTTCTCTTAGCAAATAGGACAGAGGCAGGATCAGCCTGAGAGGTAGGCAGGTGAGGGGAGCAACCACCAGGGCTAGCTCACATTTTTGGTCAACAACACTATTCTTTTTGAGATCCACAGGCTCCGTTTTTTATAGCCCCATGGGCATTTGTATACATTGATTGATACATACACATTTGATCTTGATTTCTTGTACCGTGATAGTTACATTATTGATATATATGATATGATCGATTCAATTATGAGATATATCATACTTTATTTATGCATGATGGATGGATGTATTTATTTTTCTATATGCAATGTGCTATATGTGATGTTCTATATGCGATGTGATGCATGATTCTATGTTATGTGATGTTATGATTATGCAAACACTTATGGATGGATGGATGCATTTCTTTTTCAGTATCTTTTCTATGCACTTTTTAAGATGGTGTGGATGCAAATGTTATGATATGCAAATGATTTTAAAATGCTTAGACTAATAGATCTATATTATGCACCTAATGGGTGATGATGTATGTTATGTGATGTATGGGATATTATAACATGCTCTCTTCTTTTTTTCAGTACCTTTTTCATGTATGATATGATGATGCATGTATGGATGACATGATGATGCCTATATGATTATTCAATGGATATTTTGATGATGCATATGATATGATTTAATAATTCCTATGTGATGATACTTTTATGTTTATGCAATGGATGCAAATGTATGGTTTATGAGATGCTTAGAATAACCAATATATATTATGCAATAATGAAAATGCAATGCATGTGAGATGATCATTTTTTCCTATATGATATGATATGGATGATATGTAGCATGCTGATGATTTGTGGATGCAAGATGGATGCATTAGTGATGATTTTGATTAACTGTCATGGTAAGATGTTAGCGTAGAAAGAAGGAAGAAGAAAGAAGATCCAACAAGCCCATGATCTATGAGACTTTATTAGAGATGATGATGATGATGATGATGCAATGCTTATCAGGAATTGGGATTTTAAAAGGGATATTTACCTTATGTTTGATAACACACATAGGCACAATGCATCAAGGTATAAAGAACCAGGATGAAATTGCACCTAGTGTGATGGACTTTGACTCAACAACTAGATAGGAGTACTCCTATTCACACTTGACATACAAAACCTTATTCAAAATGTAGTTCAAATATTCCAAACATCTCGAACCAAAACATAGAAAGGAAAACCTTCCTATGTGGTCAACAAGACACCTAAAACACCCTCCCTACACCCAAACAAAGCACGCATAACCAAAGTTATATTACAAGAACATCCAACAAGCACAACAGATAAAAAGATAATGATTGTTGCCCCATTCCTTTCTCTCTAAATCCCTTTGTTTGGGACATCATCAAGAGGTCATTGAAATGAGTGCAATAAGATAAGTCAACAAGAAAAAGATCAAGTAAACAAACAAGCTAATGTTCTTCTTATCGCTAGCCAAGACTAAAATACAGTGATGCCTGATGTTGATGTCCATTGTAGAAAGGATGCATCCTAGGACATGATGTTATCAGATGATTTGGGATTTGACCAGATGATAGACTATTGATACCAAGAGTTGACCAACTTGTTTACTTACTGGCCTAGACTTGAGACCCTAATGTTTTAATTTTCACCTTTATCCTGCTAGACTTGTTTCCAACTGTTTCACCAAAGGTTGAGGGTGATGATGATTTATTATGAGTGAAAGTTTACAACGGGTGAAAGTGAGATGGGATGGATGGGTTTTTTTTCAAATATTTGGATTTTTTTTATGTTTTGAATTTTTTTGAGGTTGTTTTTGGTATTTCAAGGTGTTTTACAAATGCTTTGATTTTCAACTTTTCCACTATTTTTGTGTTTTCTAAGATTTTGACCAAGGGACTAACCTAAAGACCTATCCTAGGGGCCTCGTGGGCTGATCAAATATTAGCCTTGCCTATGTTATATACACAGAGACCACGTAGTTTGACTGACACATACTTGATTATTGATGAGATATGAACAAATGGATTGCCAGTTTATTATGAAGGACTCCTAAAGGACTGACCTAAGTGTCTCGGGGGATGATCAACGATCAACCTTGCCTATGTTCATAGCTTAGAGACCCATAGTTCAAGAAGACGACTCTGTTTTTTGACTTTTTGACTAACTATTTGACCTATTTTTGGGTTTTGATATGTTTTGAATGTTTTTGGATTTTTGGATTTTTTGATGTTTTTGGATTTTTTGATTTTATGAATGTTTTTGGATTTTCTGATTTTGGGAAGACTTCAAGAATATGCACGAATCCGATTCGATGAGAACATGCCCCCAGCGTGATGCAATAGACTACTCTGATACAGGCAGGACAAACTGACTTTAAGAATGGGCCGAGTAGTACTAGGAGGGATCATGACACAAACACATGATCAAGCTATGATACAAACGCGGATGGGTGATGGATGGATGATGCAGAAAAAGTCATGGAGATCCTGGTGGATGGAAGGTGCTTATTTACACAAGGTGCCTGTTTGCCTAGTTTTCACCAAGGTACATGCCCAAAGTGCCATCGAAGTTGTTTTCACTAGAGGATGATTTTTCTCTTTATTGTTTTTAATCCTTTTTGTAATTTTTTTGGATTTTTATGTTTTTTTTATTTTTTTGTAATTTTGGTTTTATACCTTGAAAGATTAGGCATAATTTTTTTTTAGATGAGAGCTATTCACGGGCTCCTGTAGAGGTTCGCCTTCTGGTGTTGATAACTGATATGCCCCTAACTTGTAGCTTGCGGTGATGATGAAGGGTCCCAACCAATTAGGTTCAAACTTTCCCTTGCTATCTGGATTTGGAACATTCTTCTGATTTTCCTTCAACACGAGCTCTCTGACTTGAAAAGTATGATTCTTGATCTTCTTGTTGTAATCCTATTGAGATGATTTTGGTAGACTTACAAATGGTTTAAGGCATCCATGTGCCACTCATCCAGTAGTTCCAGCTCATTTAATCTTGACACCCGATATTCTTCATCTGTGATGAGATTCTACAATGATATTCTCAGGGATGGGAGCTCGATCTCAATGGGGAGTATGGCTTCTAATCCGTAGACCAGTGAGAAAGGGGTGGCACTTGTTGGTGTGCAGATACTTGTTTGGTAGGCCCATAAGGTGGGATTCAATTGGAAGTGCCAATCACGACCAGCTTCATTAACCGTCTTCTTGAGGATTGTTAAGATGGTTTTATTTGTAGCCTCAGCTTGGTTGTTTCCTTGGGGGTAGTATACAGTGGAAAAGTGATGTTGGATATTGAACTTTTAGCATAGGTCTCGAACATCTTGGTTTTTGAAAGGTGTCCCATTATCTGAGATAATGGCTTGAGGGACACCGTAGGGTAAATTAGGTAGTTTAGAATGAACTTGGATATTTGCTTTCCTGTCATATAGGTCATGGGGATGGCTTCCACCCACTTTGTGAAGTACTCGGTGGCGATGATGATGAACTTATGTCCATTGGATGAGATAGAGGTAATTTTTCCAACGAGATCAAGCCCCCATTGTGAAAAGGGACAAGGTGTAACTATTGGGTGGAGCTCCAAAGTTGGTGCATGGATAAGATCCCCATGTTGTTGACACTGCAAACACCTTCATACATAATCATGAGCTTCCCTTTCCATTTTAGGCCAATAGTACCCAGTCCTCAACAATTTATTGGCCAAAGTCATACCACTCGAATGTGAACCACAAATGTCGTTGTGCACCTCATTTAAAGTGGTCAAAGCTTCCTTAGCATTTAGGCATCGTAAAAGGGTTCCTTCAATGCTTCTACGGTATAGGGTATATCCTAGGTTGACAAAACAGGATGACTTTTTGACAAAGGCTCTTTAGAGGTTCAAGGTTATATCTACGAGGAGGACTCCTATTCTTAAGTAAGTGTAGATATCATGATACCAGGGATCATCGGGACCAACGATTTCACACACAAATTTGGACTTTGGTACCTCGATGTTGGTACAAGAAGCTGCTCTACAAGGAATTCTTGCTTTGAAATGTTGTGTGGGATATCCAATAGTGATCCAATTGTTGTCATGGTGTCCACCACTCTGTTATTTGCTCTTGGTAGCTGCTCAAATGTGATATCAATGAAGAACTCCTTAAGGCTTTCCACCAATTTCTTATAGGGATTCAACTTGTCATTCTTTGTTTGATACTCATCATTGACCTGATTGATTATGAGTTGTGAGTCTCCGTAGACCTTGAGTGCCACGATCTGCCACTGCATTGCAATTCTCAACCCTATGACAAGAGCCTCATATTTTGTAATATTATTTGCGCATGGAATGACAACTTATATGATTTAGGTATGAAATCCCCTTGTGGAGTGATGAAGAAGATCCCCGCTTCTGACCCATGTTGCGTGTATGATCCATTGAAGTACATTTTCCAGTGGTCTACTATATTTAGGTTAAAGATGGATTCATCAAGGAATTATGATACAAGTGAGTTCTCTGAGTATAGCAGTGCCTCCACCAGCTGATCTACAATTCCTTGTCCTTGAATGGACTTGTGTTCCACATACTCAATGTCATGCTCTGTTAAGATCATAACCAATTTAGTTGTTCACCCTGTGAGATTTTCTTTAGAAAGAAAGTACTTGAGCGGGTCTATCTTTGCAATGAGTTTTATTTGATGTGCTAGCATGTAATGTCTAAATTTTTGAGCTGCAAACACAAATACCAAGCAAGCCTTCTCAATGGATGTATAATTTAGCTCATGCCCCACCATGTTTTTTCTGATGTAGTAGATAGCTCTCTCCTTCCCATTTTCATCATATTGTGCTAAGAGAGCAACGAGAGATGTTGTTGTTGATATGTACATGATCAAGGGTTTTCCTAGAATTGGTGGCATGAGAACTGGCGGTGAGAGTAAGTACTCCTTGATCTTGTTGAAGGCCTAGTCAAATTTCTCATCCCATTTGTATGCTACCCCCTTGTGGAGTAGATGAGAGTATGGGATAGCCTTGTCTACTAGTTGCGCTATGAATCGATGCATGGACTGGAGTCTTCCTTGTAGGCCTCTTAGCTACTTCAATGTTTTCGGTGCCTCCATCTCGAGGATTGCTTTGACTTTCATGGGGTCTACCTTGATTCCTCTCATGGATACAATGTACCCTAGGAAAATTCCTGATTGTACCCCGAAGACACACTTTTTTGGATTTAGTCGAACCTTGTACTTTTCTAGCCTGTCAAAGATAGAGCTCAATGTCATTATGTGATGCCAATATTTCTTTGACTTGGCCAATATATGTCATCCACATAATCCTCCATAGTCTTATGAATCATATCATGAAAGATTAGTTTCATGGCCCTTTGATAGGTAACTCCTGCATTTTTTAGCCTAAATGGCATCATATTCCAACAATATGTCCCCCATGGACAAGTGAAAGCCGTTTTGTGTTGGTCATCCTTTGCTATCATGATTTGGTTGTAGCCTGAGAATCCATCCATTAATGATAGCATCTCATGTCATGTCGTCATATCCACAATCATTTCAATGTTTAGTATACGGAAATCATCCTTGGGACATAATTTGTTAAGGTCTCTAAAGTTCGTGCAGATGCAAATGCCCCTAATGGGCTTTGAAACAGGTACAAGATTTGAGACCCACTCTGGATAATCAATGGGTCGTATGAATCCTGCATCTAGGAGCTTTTGTAATTCCATTTTGACCAATAATGCTATATGGGGATGCATTTTCCTTAGCTTTTGTCTCACTGGCTTTGCTTCAGGATATATAGCTAGGTGGTGAACCACAACCTCTGGATCAAGCTCAGGCATGTCAGCATAGTTCCATGCAAATTTCATCTTTCTTTCTTTAAGGAATGCTGCTAGAAGTTCCTATTCTTCTGTTAGAAGTGATTCTGCATAGAATGTTATGTGTGGCATTTCTTTTGTTCCTAGGTTGACTAGATTTCACCTCTCTGCTAGGACCGTTGACTTCTCCTGATGAATGGCACTAAGGGGAAGATTGAATCCTTCATCCTCCAGTGCCTTAGAGAGGTTTTCACCATTGGATGCATCCTTTATTTTTATTATTTTTGGGTCAGAGAGTGCCACAGTGTGGTTTTCACTTAAAGACCTAGAGATTATTCTCAGATTTTCACTTTTGTGACTGAAGGATTCAATCGTTTCCCCATAATAGGCATGTGTGTCCAGTATGATGTCGAACCCAGCTTTGTGATATCCACATGGTACAATATCCTGTAATCCCATGAATTCTGAGAGCGCCTCATCATTTTTTAATGTGTCCAAAATTGGTGGTCCTCATTGGTTGTAATTGATGAGTTGGGGATAGACTAAGTTTATCTCATGGGTTTAAGTGGTTGACTCAAAAGATAGGGTACTAATCATGAGAAGGGAGGATCCTTGAAAAGCATGGGTAAGTTAGTTATAGGATCCTCATCACTACTGCACACATCAGTTATGTCAAAGGTAAAGTTGTCTATGACTTGACCTGTGGATATTGGTAATTGAAGGGCAGATGTTGATAGCTGAGCGGGAGTTTTAACCTTTCTAACCAAGGCACCCTTGCCAAGTATGGTTACCTTCATAGGGGTACATATGAGGCCAAGATTTATCATATGCTTCTCCAGAATGAGAGGTACTAGAAGCCCATTGTCATTCTACCCAATTTTCTTGTTTTTGTTATAGCCCATACCAAGCATCATTTGTAATCCTTTGTTGCTCTCATCCATGGGAAGATTAGGCTTTGGCCTTTCATCTTGGTGCAACAAGCTTGATATTTCTTTTTAATATACCACTTCTCAACTTAGATCTCCCCAACATTTGAAATCTAGACGGGTATGCTTTGAAGGTTTGGGATGATGTTTTAGCTAGTTGGGGTTGCCCGTGAGATCTAGGAGATTGAGGTAACTCTCCTATCACTAAAGAATTTTTCTTCATTTTATAATCCCCACACTCATTGTCTTGAATGATGACTTTGATTTTGCATATATCAGGAATGGTGGGTGTCTTTGTCTCAGAAGTGGAGGCCAAGGTAGTTGGGTCTACATATGGAGTTGTAGGGCCTTCATCGTTCTTTGGGACTTGGGGGATTTTATAGTATTTTTCTTCCAGGTTCTTGCAGTAAGTAAAGGGCTCGGGATCACTGTGGACCATGACCTCTTGATTTTGATATGGTAATTTGACACACTGATGAAAGGTGGATGTAATAGCTTGCATCCTATGGATCCATGGGCGCCCCAAGAGGATGTTATAAGGTAAGTCAAGGTCAAGGACCTGGCATGTGGTTTCCATGATGGTTGGCCCTACTTGAATAGGGAGTTGGATAGTGCCCTGAGACACTCTTTCCTAATCATCATAAACTCTAATTGTGATACCCTTACCCTTTTCAATGGCATCCTCTGAGAATCCCAAATTCTTTATTAGTTTGAGCAAACATATATTTAGACCTGCACCCCCATCCACAAGACCCTTTTGACTTTGTTTTTGTGAACTAGGACTTCAAGATGGATTGCGCGATTGTGAGATGGTTGGGTGGGAAAGTCTTGATCAGAGAATGTTAGGAGATTCGGGGTGGTGATGTGTCCGACCATAGCTTGGAACTAGTCAACATCAAGATCTGCGGAGATGGTGGACAAATCCAAGGCTTCCTCTAGGATTTATCTATGTGTGGGTGATATCTTTAGCAACTCCATGATGGAGATCTGAGCGGGGGTTCTTTTCAACTGGTCCAAGACATTATAGCCATTAGGAACGGATTTCAAATTTGAGGTGGATGCTCTAGGTCGCTGAGATGACCCAACAATGGTAACTTTGCCACCACGTGTGGTGACTATGTGAACCCCAATCCTAATACCTGCAAAACAATAAGAACAAACACATTAAGTTAGAGATTTCAAGCAAGAACAAGGATTCCCCATGAAATCTATTAACATAACTCAAATTAGGAAAAAAAAATGAAAAACACAATGAAATAACAAAATAAAGATTGAGTCCTAATTAAGCAAGAAAACTCTTGATCCCATGGGGGAATTGGTGCCAATTTGATGTGAAAATTGGCCCTTTCCCAACTCCTATGATGCAAGATTGATGTATGTTGATGAGTGTTGATGAGTGATCCACTTTGTTGATGAAGAATGAGTGCTCCAAGCTAAAAACCTACATAACCTAGCAAAGATTCAAGAATGATGGATGAAATTTCATAGATATTTGAGCATTGTAACTTTGCATAATTTGTGGATGATAAAATGAGGATATGAGCTCTTTATTTATAGAATTCCAAGATGGATGAATGTCCAAATTTGAGCAATGTGGGACTAACATTCATCCAATGGCATGATGCCACTTGTCAAACTATGAGTGGATGGAGGATGTGCAAGTTTTGAGGATTGTGCCAATAAATGCATATTTTTGAATTTCAAATTTCTTGAAATGACTTGCAAGAGGGAATGGAAAATGCAATAAATGCCACTTGGCTCAAGGCAAAGGACATGTAAGATGGAGTAAATGCCTTGTTGGATGTACATGTCAACCTGGAATTTGAATTCAAACTTGGAGGAATATTCCAAAAGATGCTTTGTTGAGGAAAATAGAGGATTTAATAAATCAATTAAATCTATTTTCATGTGCAAGTGGGAAAAGCTAGAGGATGGGACATGAATTAGAATTAAATTAATCAAGGGTTATTAATTTAATAGGAGATTAGGTGATGTGACTTATTTGACTTAGATTTTAGGATTTATTTAAATCAAATAATGAGAAGAATGTGATAAGAGATTAATTAAATAAAGATTTTGATTTATTTAATTAAAGAGATGATGTTAGATCAAATTAAATAAGGTTTTAATTTATTTAATTTAATAGATAGAATTTAGAGATTTTAATCAAATAAAATTGATTATTTAATTAAATAGGGATAATTAGATCAGATTGATTGATTTAATTAACAAAAAGAGAGACTTAATTAAATAATTGATTTATTTAATTAAGAGAGGAATATTGATGAATTTAATTAGATAAGGGAATTTGATTAAATGGTTAGACCGAGGGATGATTCAGGATGAAATGATGTTAGTAGTCAGGATTAGGTGCACAATGTCAATCGGTACATTTTATGTGTCTACATTTTGCCCCTCTTTGAAGCAATGCACTTGTTGTGTTGGTTCAAAGAATAAACGATCTCGATCAAAGCCAAAAAAAATCATTATTTAAAATCTTGCCCCACTGCCACCCGACAAGAGAAAACATGCCATTATATTTCCCCCTCGAGAGATTGGATGAAAATTTTAATTTTTGGGTGATCTCGCGAAAAAAAGAGGACAAGGTGCCCGAAAGGTCCAAAAAGGCTCCACGAGGCCAAAAACATGTCTAAACGCAATAAAAAAATGTAAAAAAGGCCTCAACTGGACAAAAATAGCTTCAAGGGTCCAAAACCCTAGCAGGATAGCGAATAAGGGTGAAAAACCCTAATTTTCAAGCATAAAAGGGGCCCAAGGGATCACTTTCAAGTCATTTTCACACAGCCATCTAGCAACCTTGAGATTTGAGCTTTGACCTCCTGATGATATGGCGCAACGACAGCTTCCGATGCACATTTTTGATCGAGTTCAAATGTACTAGTGGCCACCCGGCATTGGGTCCCTAGTAAGTGATCCCCACTTAAACTTTGTTTCTCATTTTTTGTGCTTAATTAATGCTTTCAAAGTCAGTCATTCTGTAGCGGTGTTATATAGCGCCACTCAGAAATCAAACTATGTCGCTTGGTATGATATTGCGCCACGGCGGTGGAGTTTAGAGTTTGAAAACTCTGACACTGAGCTCGTGGCCAACAGGGTGATTTGCAAAGTGCAACGCGACAATCTTTTATTTGCTCAAAGCGCGCCACTGGGAGGGAAAGTGCACCACGGTGGTGTTATTTCATCTTTTTGTGCCCTAGTGTCAGAGTTTGAAAAGAATCAAATTGCGACGCCTTCACGGATTCTAACGCTGGAGTGGTTTCTTGGATGCCAGGGGAAGAATTTTTCAAATTTTTTAACATGGTGACCTTCCTTGATGCAGGACGCGGGGAGGGAGCTCTACTCCCTAGAGCACAGGTCACGAGATTTGTTCGGTTACTTGCAGGATCTCAGCGACAGAGATCAGGATTGACTTTGAGATATGGGGTTGTGATATATCACTTATGCAGCACCCATCTGCACTCACCTGGGGATGATTTGAGCGCTTGCTGAGAGATGGCATAGTGAGACATCTCTGTTCCACCTTCCCATCGGTGAGGCCACCGTCACTTTGGAGGACGTTTGGCGCATCCTACGATTGTCGATTCATGGTTAGCGTGTTATACTTGATATGGATGAGGGGTGTAATGCCTGCCACAGGGTCCTCGCCATAGAGGACATCATTATTTGCGAGGGATAGATCGAGCTGGAGTGACACAGGACCTTGGCACCTCCCTTCCGCCTAATTGTTGAAGTAGTTATTTCAGGTCTTGTTGCCCCAGACAGACGAGGTCGATACTTAAGTCCCAATTGGGGACTCTGTTGGGAGTGCATGGTTCGCGATAGGCCAGTTCGTTTTGCATGGGGGCATGTTCTTCTTGCCTCTTTGTATAGAGATCTATACGAGTATGTTTGCATGGACGGCAGAGCGCTCGGAGCAAGTGTGACGCTCCTCCACGTCTAGGCATGGGAGCACATTACAGTTCTATGTCCATGCGTTGCTCCAGTTTTGATGGTGCCAGACGATCCCCTCGTATGGCACTATAGAGGTGGTGTGTCCTTTACACACACAAGTGAGCACAGGATCCCCTACTGGAGGAGGGTCCTCGACGAGATGCAGGTGCTTACATGGCGACTATACCCTTTTCGGCCTAGATGGGCCGGTGATACAAATCAGCTTTTCTTTTCTCATCAGGACCGCTTCATGCAGGGGCGATAGCATACGATGATTGAGAGATATCTGCCTGAGCATGTGTAGCGCCAGTTTGGTGAGCCCCAGGATTGGGTTGATGACGATTATGTGGCCATCTTCGCCTACACCATGACATAGGTTTCATGCAGACGATATATTTCTGCCTTGGAGGCTGTGGACAATTTCAGGCAGTTAGTAGCTCAGTCGCGGGCTTATAATTACGGGCCTGCAAATCTAGGCATGACAGAGACATACAAGGATTTGTTCTGGCCTCCCCTATGATTGACTATTCCAGGTGCAGACCCCGATCGATGGAGGATTAGAGGCAGAGGGGGAGGATGAGGACGGAGGAGTGATGTACGATACGACCAGCCGGTTGGGCCCCTAGTGCAGCCAAATTAGGTAGACGTACAGATGCAGGACTAGCAGCAGGTGCCAGCAGGTCCACCACCATGGGTTGGGGTTCAGGATCATCCTTCGGTATAGCCTTCATGAGCACAACCACCAGTGCAGCTGGTAGGGTAGGTGGATGCCCAAGATGCGTTGATTGCGCAATTACAGGCTCAGGTGCAGACAGTGACAGGGGAGAGGGATCAAGCTCGAGCTGAGAGAGAGTAGATCAAGGCCAAGAGAGATCAGGTCATACATCAAAGACAGGCTGCAAAGTTACAGGAGGCCACAGAGCTAGGCTGAAGATAGCAGTTAGAGAGCATGGCAACTTCCTCCTCTCAAGGTACAGTGTCTGTTAGGTCTTACCGGGAGGCCGTCAAAGATGCTGAGTACTACCGGATGCATTATCACGAGGCTGTACCCAGAGCAGGATAGGTCCTAGAGTACTCGCAGTAGACCAATCACAGACCAACAAAGGGTCACAGTGACAGGGGCAAGGGCAGCATACAGGGGGGTTGATCGAGATGATACTTTTGTGTCTAATGGGCTCCTTTTTGATAGCCCGATGGGCCTTTTTGTACTGATTGACATACATGTACAGTGATCTGATTATTCTTGTACTATGATAGTTATATTATTGATGATATATATGAGCCGATGATGATTTTGATATGATGTGATGTGTACCATTTATTTATGCATGTATGGATGATTCTATTTCTATATGTTGTGTAATGATGTTTTATATGATACATTTATGGATGCTTTTCCTTTTGATAATGAATGCATTATGTAATGATTAAGACTAATAGATCTATATTATGTCATTAATTTATGCTATGCAGATGTGAATGGATGATATATGATGATGTGTTTGTGATGATGATATGTGATATGAAATGTAATGTGTAAAATGATATGGAAATGATCTATGGTGTATACACAAAATGATGTGAATTATGCTTATATATGAAATGATTATGGATGGATGTATGCTTTGTATGTGATGGATTTTTTTTTTCTATTTATGTTTATAGTGATGTGAAATGATTAATGAAATGCAAAAAATGATTGTGATGCTATTTAGTGGACGATATAATGCAATGGTCATGTTTTATATGATGATGCAAATGAGATGGTTTTAAGATCCTTAGAATAACAAATATTATCCTAAACATGTTAAAAGATAATGTAATGAATATGATGCATTTAATGTGATGTACTATATGCAATGATATGATAATATAAAATGAACGCAATGTGTGAGATGATGTTATGATGTTATGCGAGTATGTATGCAAATGGATTATCTTATAATGCTTATGTACCTATTATGTATGATTATGCAATAGGTGGTAATGTGAAAATGATTATGAAATGCTTATGCAAATGAATGTTATGCGATGATTTATGTGATAAATGCAATGTGATGCAATGTAATAAGAATGGATGTGCTTATCTATGAAGAATGCTTATAATAACATGTTTATATGATGATGGAAATGCAATGCTTGTGTTTCCTATATGATATGTTGACGCAATATGCAAATGATTTGTGGATGCAGGATCGATGATGATGGTGATGATGATGATGATCAACTGTCATAGTACCTTTGTTAGTGAGATGAGCAGGAAGAGAAGAAGTCATTTCAACAAGACACAAGATGATGAACATGCAAATGATTTGTGGATGCAAGATCGATGACAATGGTGATGATGATGATGATCAACTGTCATAGTACCTTTGTTAGTGCGATGAGCAAGAAGAGAAGAAGTCATTTCAACAAGACACAAGATGATGAACATGCAAATGATGATGATTACCTGTCGAGGAATTGGGATTTTCAAAGGGCCAATTTTCTTATGTTTGATAACACACATGGTACGATGCATCAAGGTATAGATAACCAGGATGGCATTGTACCTAGTGTGATGGACTTTGACTTGACAAACAGATAGGAATATCCTTGTTCACACTTGACATATAGAAACCTTGCTAGGATGCACTTTAGAAGTTTCAAACACCTCGGACCAAAACACGGAAAGGTATAACCTATCAATGCAATAGTCAACAAGTCTAAAACCTCCCTCCATTCATAATTTCAACAAAGAAAGTATTCACCATATATTTATAAGAACATCCAACAAGCACGTTAGATAAAAAGATGATGATCATTTTCAATTCCTATTTCTCTAAATCCTTTGTCTCTAATATCATCAAGCAGTCCTTGAATGAGCCAATAAGACAAGTCAAGATAAAGACAAAGTAAACAAAACGTTTCCTGATGCCTTCTAATACCTGCCAACCAAAAGAGGATGTTTCTAAGGATAAGAACTAAAACTATTGCCAAAAGATAATGCCCATTGTAGGAAGGATGCATCCTAGGACATGTTAGTGGATGGCGGCACATCATTTGGTTTATCCAAAGTGCTCTTTCAAATGATTGATATGGGACCAATTGGATGATGAGTTACTAATACAAAGAGTTTACCGACTTGTTTATGCACTGACTTAGACCTAAGACTTGACGATTTGAGTTTTCACTGTTGACCTGCTAGACTTGTTTCTGATTGTCTTACCAAATATTGAGGATGACGATTGTTTATTGCGGAGTGATGTTACTGTGGGTGCAAGCTAGATGAGATGGATGGATTTTTTCAAATATTTGATGTTTTTTTATCTGAGATGTTTTGGAGGTTGTTTTTGCATTTTTGTGATTTTATGAATGTTTTGATTTTTGATTTTCTCAATGTTTTAGAGTTTTTCGACTTGACCAAGAGACTAACTCAAAGACTTCATCCTAGGGGCTCCTGCCACCATCAACAGATGAGCCTGGCTCTACGGGTGATATATGCAGACTAATGAGTTTGACTGATGAGTTGACCAATCATGCATTTAGATGATATACATGATGAGATGTCACTTTATTATGATAGACTTCTAAAGGATCAATTTATGTCTCTGGGTGATTAGAGATCAACCCTACTCACGCTCAAGCCTCAGAGATAACGAGGTCGACAAGATGACTTGTTTTGTATTTTTTGACTGAATTTTGACTCCATTTTGGATTTTGATAGCTCTTTGATGTTTTTGGATTTTCTTATTTTTTGATGTTTTTGGATTTTCTGATTTTTTTGATGTTTTTGGATTTTTTGATTTTTTTGATGTTTTTGAATTTTCTAATTTTTAGGGCTTCAAGAATATACATGAATCTGATCCAATAAGAACATGCCCCCAGCATGATGCAATAGACTACTCTGATAAAGGCAGGACAAACTGACCTTGAGGATGGGCCGAGTAGTACTTGGAGGGATCATGATACGAAAATAGGACCAAGCTATGGTGCGGATGCGAGTGGATGAGTGATGGATGGAGAAATGGAATGCGATGGATGATGAAAATGCAATGGATTGATGGTGCAGAACAATCCGTAAAGATCTTGGTGGATGGAAAGTGCTTATTTACACAAGGTGCTTGTTTGCCAGGTTTTCACCAAGGTACTTGCCCAAAGTGCCACCGAAGTGGTTTTCACTAGAGGACAATTTAAATCTCTTTACTATTTTCAATCCTTTTTCTGATTTTTTTGGATTTTTTGCTTTTTTATTTTTTTTGTTGTTACCAAGATGCCTGTTTGCTAGGTTTTCACCAAGGTAACCATTTTTCTGGGACATTTTTTGATTTTTTGGATTTTTGGTTCTATACCTTAAAATATTTAGGCATAAAACTTTTTGAGGTGAGAGCTATTCATGGGCTCTTGCAGAGGTTCCCCTTCAGGTGTTGATAACTGATATGCCGCTGACTTGTAACTTGCTCTGATAACGAATGGTCCCAACCAATTGGGTTCAAATTTTTCTTTTGATTCTCCTTTAATACCAATTCTCTGACTTGGAAAGCCCTGCTTTTTATTTTCTTATTGTAGCTTCATTTGAGTCTATTCTGATAGACTTGCAAATGATTCAAAGCATTTATCCATCGCTCATCCAGTAGCTCCAACTCATTCAATCTTGACACTCAGTACTCTTCATATGTGATAAGGTTTTGCAATGATATCCTGAGTGATGGGATCTCAATCTCGATGGGGAGTACTACTTTTGATCCATAGACCAAGGAGAAAGGGGTGGCACCGGTAGGTGTGTGGATGTTGGTTCGATAGGCCCAAAGGGTGGGATTAAGCTGCAAATGCTAGTCACAACCTACGTCATTGACTATTTTCTTGAGGATTTTCAAAATGGTTTTGTTTGTAGCTTCTTCTTGGCCATTGCCTTGGGGATAGTATGGGGTGGAGAAGCGATGTTGGATTTTTAATTTTTCACATAAGTCATGGACCTCCTGATTCTTAAATGGTGTCCCATTATCTAAGATAATGGCTTGTGGAACACCATAGCAGCAAATAAGATAGTTCAGGATGAACTTTGAAATCTGATTCCTAGTTATATACGTCATGGGTATGGCCTCCACCCACTTAGTAAAGTACTATGTTGCGGTTATGATGAATTTTTGGCCGTTAGATGAAGTGGGCATGATTTTTCCAATGAGACCAAGTCCCCACTGTGAAAAGGGCCATGGTGTGATGATAGGATGAAGCTCTTGAGCTAGAGCATGGATGAGGTCCCCATGTTGCTGACATTGTAGACACCTTCTAGCATAGTCATGTGCCTCTCTTTCCATTGTGGGCCAATAATACCCCATCCTCAGCAGTTTCTTGGCTATGGTCATTCCACTTGAGTGCGAACCACAAATACTATTATGTACTTCAGTTAGAGTGGTTAATGCCTCCTCGGCGTTTAAGCGGTGCAATAGGGTTCGTTCTATGCTTCTACGATATAGGGTATCTCCTAGGATGACAAATATGGATGCCTTTTTTACAAAGGTTCATTTTAGGTTTGAGGGTAGGTCAGCGAGTATGACTCCTATTCAAAGGTATGTGTAAATGTCGTGATACCAAGGATCATCGGGACCAATGATTTCACACACATATTCTAATTCCTTCCTGTGACTCAATGCAGTAATTTATAGCCGCCTAACTGAATTCATATTTTGGAACATTGTGGGGATGGCCAAACAAGGATCCAATTGTTTCCATGGCGTCTACTACTCTATTGTTGGTTCTAGGAATCTGATTAAATGTAATTTTGATGAAGGATTCTTTGAGAGTCTCCACCAATTTCTTGTATGGAGTGAGCTTGTCGTCCTTGGTCTGGTATTCATCATTCACTTGATTTATTATCAATTGAGAGTCTATGTATACTTTGAGAGCTATAATGTTCCACCATACTGCTATTATGAGACCTATGGTTAAAGCCTCATATTCTGTAATGCTATTGGTGCAGGGAAATGCC
>VDFB02104831.1:0-11309 GCA_007258455.2 Sequoia sempervirens | reverse complement strand
TCACGTGAGACAAATTTGTTTTGTAACTATGGGCGGAAAAAATGCTTAAATAAGGCAGAGATGATCCCCAAGCTTCACCAACAACAGGGGGCACCCCTCTAATTCATTTCCAGAGGCATTTAACTTTCCTCACCTACTGGTGTCTAGTAAGAGCATAAATGATAAAATCCAACAAGGACTGTATGTGTTACTGGTGTCTAATAAGACTGTAAGAGCATAAATTCAAAGTCTAACAAGAGGACTCTATGTGTTACTTTTCAATTTTCCCTAGTATAAAATCTTGTCTCAAATTGCCCTAAGTATAAAATCTTACGAGTAGAAGATTAAGCAGAGATTACACATTGTTAATTGACAAACTTTCATTTTGGCATTGAGAAGCAACCACATAATCAATGAGCAAGGGCAGCGCTCTGAAGATACAACGAATGAAATATATGGCACAGGAGTAGAAAGCAGAGAAGAGATTTGCAGTCAAGCACAGCAGCTATACCAGGAAATCAAGGGGATGCAGCACATGATTGGCAAAGAATTTTACAGGTTGATTTGGTTGCATACAAAACTCTCATTGAGAAAGCAGAGTAGAAATTTGGTCCGGGATGCCTAGGGTTTCCTCAGTAAGATCAGATATGTTACTCAACTTCCCCACATAGGAAACATGCAATGCAGATCATATTTCATACATCAAAAGCACATCTTGCTGAAAGAGCGCATTCGTAAAACATGCAATTTGTAAACATTTATGGTATACCAATAGTTACATACGTAACTTATTTAATTGTCACTTTGATTTTATCATTTTACATGCCATGCAATTGTCAATAAATAGGGGTAAGCAATCATCCATATCTTGATCTATGGAAGGAAAACAACTGGGCCAATCATTAAAATACATAAAAAAAACTGAACACATCTTACCAAAAAAATGTATACAGAGTTCAGCAAATATTATCAGTTTTGTGGACGTAAACAGGGGAATGGCTGACTTTTAAGCACCGAATTTGGACATGGCTGTAGGATAAATGGCAATTTCCTGACAGATTTTTCGGATTTTGAAAGAAATGCCTCCGCCAAATGCTATGTCATCGTTGCATAATATGTACAAAATGGTTCTGTTGAGATGGCGTGATGATCATTTAAGCTATTGAAATTGGCAGGTTTAAAGCAACAGGCGCTTTAAGAAAATGAGAACAGGCACAATAGCATGGATTTGTTTAAACACTGGAAAGATTCATAGCCTAAGCAAGGACTCAAATATATCCTTACCCGCCACTCGAATACTTTGTGCCACCCAACTTTCATTGAACTGAAAAAGAAAAACCTTGAATTAAGAAAATCAAACCCTAACTTAAGTTTTTTCTTTTTGTTTTTAAAAGGAAAATTAGAACTAAACATTGAAATAACACAGCAGACCAGCGAAGGCATGTCAATAACACAGCTGGCCAGCGAAGGCATGCATTTGTGATTAATGATTAATCCATGATTCCATTGCTGACTGGTGAAGAGATTTAGGTGTAACAAAGGAATGAAGGTTATATATACCATACTGGATAATCCACAACGAATGAAGGAAAAGAGAGAGAAACAAGGAGCTGCAGAACTCTTACATTCTAACTTGAATGGGATGAACAAGATTCTATATAAGGTAGGGATGCATTACAGACATGGAGTCAAGTTAAAAGTAGGTGATAGAGAGGAGAATGAGGTGGCAAATTGGCACCACCATTTTAAGAGGCGGCCTCTCCAAGTCAGCACTAACCATCTCCCAATATGCATTGATTGTGGTATGTTGCAATGTATGATTTCGTTACTTGAAATTCATGGTATGTAAGTTTGTAACCATTTTTGTAAGCTGTATTTTACAACCTAAAAGATCATTAAAGCTTAAATTTTCTTAAAGGATTTTGTAGAGTAATCTCGCTCGAATCATGACAAATTGATAAGATTTGGTGCTGAGCCATACATTTTTGTACACCATAACAATTAATCTTCTTAACAAATCCAGATGTTAGCAAATCAATATAACAGGAGGATTAACTTTCTTCTGAAGGTAAAGGTACCTGAAAAAGTATGGCAAAGGTGTTAGGATCACTTCAAAGTGTCCAGTGTAATCTCGCTAGAATCATGACAAATTGATAAGATTTGGTGCTGAGCCATACATTTTTGTACACCATAACAATTAATCTTCTATAACAAATCCAGATGTTAGCAAATCAATATAACAGGAGGATCAACTTTCTTCTGAAGGTAAAGGTACCTGAAAAAGTACGGCAAAGGTGTTAGGCTCACTTCAAAGTGTCCAAACAAAAGCATCCTACTAGCAACAAAGCATTCGATTTTCATATTTAAAAAATAATAAAGATAAATTCTTAAGCCAAAGGAATACATTCAATTTACACTTGTGTTAGCTTTCCTTTTGCCAATACATAACATTTAATGCTAAAGGTATTGTTGCTAGGTATATACTGATCTTTTGCATTCTGGCTTACAATTATATTTAGCATTTGCTACAAATAAAGAATTTCATCATTCAGCATTGGTATGTAGGAGACAGAAAATCCCACTGACAATATCCTGCACTTGAGTTCCCCTCTTTCTCCAACATGTTTTTTAAACAGCTCCATGTCCCTTCATGCCTCAAACACCTACTATTAAGGTCTGCCTGCTGCCCTACTCCATACGTACATTTTATATATATGCAGATATTATATATATGTACATGTAGACAAGCACATATTTATGTGTATTGAAGATGTATAGATAAGTATCTACACACATATACATACATCTATATACATAGTAATTGTATTAAGACATTTCATCAAATGGGCTCAAAACTAAATGAGATTGACATGAGTATACAAATTTCACCATCACAAATATATATGTATGTATATATGTGTGTAGATGTTATATATATGTACATATAGACATGCACATATTTATATATGTAGTGAAGATCTATAGATAAATATCTACACACATGTACATACATCTATATACATATGTAATTATATTAAGACATTCCATCAAATGGGCCCAAAACTAAATGAGAATTGACATAATATACAAATTTCACCATTACAAATATATATGTGTGTATATATTTTGTATAGATGGATAATAGACACACATATACACAGTAGTTCCACCATCGGCATTAGTATTGTAGAGCAGAGGATCAATATCTCAACGTGTGGAGTCAAAACACACAGAATCTGGATCTATTACAGTCCAGAGATATTCCTCTGCACATGATGAATTGGTTCAACAGAATCTGTACAACAAAATTACTCTTCATCATAGTTCCTATAGCTAGGTACTCTATCTTTTGCATCTAAATTCACAAATATCACTTCAATTATCCATTCCCAGTTGATATTAATTTATCTAGGTTAATTAATGATTGCTTTGGGTGCATTTATTTAATTAGCCTAAATTAACGTTTGGAAAAAGCACATTTTTCAATTACAATAATATATATGTTTGTAGATGCATATCAATATACACATGCATACACCCAGTTACTTTGATCTCTTATATGATACTCTTCTTATTTCGTTCTATATATTTATTATTAATGCTGAGAGACATTCTACAATCATAGGAAGGGTTGGCAAGTAATGGCATGAGAGTGTTAACAAAAGCTTTACTGTGATACTCTTATCAGCTTCGTTCTATATATATTTTATTAATGCCAAGAGGAATTCTACAATGGTAGAAGTGATGTGTAATGGCATGAGAGTGCTAACAAAAACTTTACATTCTAACTCACATGCATACACACCCAGTGACTTTGATCTCTTATGCAATACTCTTATTAGCTTCATTCTATATATATTTTCAGAATGCTGAGAGGCATTCTACAATGGTAGCAAGGGGTAGCATGTAATGGCATAAGAGTGATAACAAAAACTTTACCATTTACATGTCAAAATATTAATATTTAATATAAATATAATATTTTAAAATAAGGTATTTGTAATAAATAAAATAGTTCCCAAGTAAAATGAAATAGCTTCAATTGATATCTCTCCGCATTTTTTTAGAAAAATGTATTTAAGATATCTATACTAGTTTATTCATGCTTTCTTTGGGTGCATTTACTTAATTAGCCTAAATTCAAATTTGACAAAAAGCTTTCTTTTCCTTTATATATGTGTAGAAACATATCTATACACACATGCACAGTGACTTTGCCTCTTATGTAATACTCTTATTAGCTTTGTTCTATATATATTTTATTTATTTATTGAACAAAGCTAACATGAAGGATACTAGCAAAGGTTATGGATTTGGCTTTACACTGCCAATAGCATTTGCTTGAAAGTTTCTAAAGCCTTATCATATATAAACACCCAAAATAGCGCACATAGTGGAACTATTCTTTAATGATTGAAGTGGAGCTCTCCACACCAAGTACAAACTCTATGTCTATAGAGAGGGATACAAAAATTTATGGAAGAGATTAAAGTTGCGCCAATTTCCTTGTCAGAAATATTGTACCGTTGGTACATGCACTCCAAGCTCTTGGATTGAATTTGCACCTTTTGCACCTTTTACGTTTGGAAATTTGTACAAATTTAAGTAGTTCTACAAAGAATTGTTCTAAAGAGGCTCAACCTTTTTGACAGGCATTTCTGTATGGGATAGTGTACATGCACTCAAAACTCTCTAGACTGCACTTCAAGTTTCCTGGAATGAATATTCACCTTAATGAGCCTGAAAATTTGAGCTCCTTTAATGATTGCCATTAAAAATAATAGAATTGCCCAAAGTGGCTCAAATAATTCTTGTATAGGAGGGTTTATATGCACTCCAGGCTCTCGGGAATGAATCTACACATAATACTATTTGGTTATATTTGAGCTCTTCTTGTGAATGTCAAAAAATAATGGTTAATTTATATCCTTATCTAAAGAAGAAATAGTTTGTCTTTCTCTGATAAGCAATGACTATGAAGAAATAGCTCGTCTTTGATAAGAGAATATATATGACACAGCATTATCAAATGTATTGAGCTTAAGTGGTAAAAGGATAAATTTGGAATTCATCTATTTGCAAACAGCAGACAGGAATAGATAGAAAAAGTAAACTCAAAGTGACTGATTCTTATATCTACTTAGAATTCAAGGTTTAGAAACAAAAAATAAATAAATCAACTCCTATTAAGCTTAGAAAAAAAAATAAAAATTCATTTTTATTGAAGAATATGATTGAAGAGGATAGCGTACAGGTTATGGATGAGTCACTGTGTACTAGATGGCATGGGGTCGGAAGGTGAGGACTGTGAAGTTGAAAAAGTAGAATATCATCACCTCTATATTTATTTTCTTCTCTATTTTCATTTCGCCCGCCCTGCTATAAGACCACCGACCACAACTTTAGAAACTCACAAACATTCACTCCAATCTTTTAAATTTCTTTATCAGAAAATCTTTTAAGAGGCTCAAATAATTGATGTAAGGTCCGATGTACATGCACTCCAAGCTCTTTGGAATGAATCTACACCTTACATTGTCCAATTATTTGAGTCCTATTTGAGTCCCTTTATTTAGGGAAGATCTTCTGTTAAATGGTCAGGATGCTTTAGGCTGACTTGATTTTTGCAAGTTTCCTTGCCTGGATCTTGCAATTTCAATTGTAAGAGTAAATTTAAGATTTGCATTTTACTATGACTTGGTGACTATTGAACATGATATAGATTTATCATTGCTTGTATATTTAACTCTTTGTCTTTAAATTTATTTGCTAGTTTCAAAGTTTAATCTTCCATCTTACTTCTTTCAATCATTTATCTTGGATCTTTGATGACAGTGATGCATAAAATAAAATAATTCTCTAAAAAATAAAATACTTTCAAGAAGGATTTAATTTGGTTTTTATTTTTATATAATTATAATTTTTAATTGTTTATTGGAAATTTCTTTTAAGAATTATGGGGCAATATATTGAAGGGCAGAGGAAAAAATCGCAAGAAAATGTAAATTGTTTTTCTTAAGACTAACTATTTATAGCAAAAGTCAATTGATGATGGGATGCGAGAAGATTTGAATATGAACAAATGGAACTTTATTTAAATCGGTATGCTATGCTAAATGGTTTCACAACATAATATTTTTTGTACAATGAAAGAAGACCTGTAACTTAAAAGGTCAATTGGATTAAGTACAGTTGTTGTTGGTTAATGATATACCTTGTAACTGAAGGTAACATAATGGAAAACTGCATGTTGCTGGAAAATATTTTTATAATACAAAAACTATTTTATGACACATGAAACATAAAAAAAAATATAAATACATCTTCACTTTTTATTTAATAGATTGAGGAAAAAGATCTTACACTTCATAAAACCACAGTTTTACAAAGTACATAATCATGCAGTATGTGGCGACTATCATGCTATACTAGAAAATTTTCTCCTACTTTTTCGCTGCCACCTAAAAAAGGAAAAAAAATCAATCTAAAAAAGAAACCCCATTTTGTAGAACTCCTAACCTGTGTGCTTCTAAGCTTGCTAAAAGGGGTCTGATGGGGGTTAAGTGGCATGATGAAAACACGATTATTCATGAGGATTGTAATTAAGTTTCTGTGAATCGATAATAAAATCATTGACGGCTACTGGGTTTGCGGATGTAGTCCGGATTGGGTGAACCACATTAAATTTTTGTGTTATGATTTATTCTGTGTGTGTATTAGTTTCTCTGTCTATTAATTAAATCTACATTTAATTGTTAGATATCTGTCATCTCTAACCCTAACACATACTATAACTAGGTCTCTACAAAATGGTGGCCTTTCTACTAAAATGCATAAGGTATGAAGCACACAAAGCTCGTGATCATTGGAGGTGGACCGAGCATAGGAAGACATCTTGGGGAGCAAGAAATTATCACTATTTTATGCTATTTTAACCCTCTTAAGTGCATGATTTTCTTTGAAGTTTGCTACTAATTTTACAAATGAATTTTGGTATGCATTTATTATGGTGGTGTTTTGTGGTAGCGTTGTACGTATATGCACATTTCTCGATTTTATAGGTATAGATTTCTGTCCGGTTTTTGTAGGTGTATAGATTTAGTTTCCCACACTTTTATAAATATAAATATGATATATTTATATTTCTTTCATGGTAGGAAAATCTCGCGGGCATATGAAGATAGTAGCCGAAGAGGAAGAATTTTCCAAACGAGACTGCTCAAATTCATCAAGTATTACCTTACATTAAGTGAAGTTCTCGACAAAACAAACAAAGAGTTTGTTGCCGTAATTACATGGGAAGCTTTTTTCACCAAATGCATCCCTAAGTCTTGTTTTTCATTGTTCTCTTTATACTATATAATGCGCTTTATTTTTCCTAGTGAGGTATTTCCTCGGTTGTATGAAATTGAGCAATGTAGTTTAGTGGTAAGGTGGGTTTCACTTAGAAATCTTCCTAGCTCCACCTGTGAGGGCAAATATACATATGAAGAGGTCTTTATAGTTATATTTTTAACCCACCTCATTCCATGTAAAATATTAAGGGAAGAAAATATGTCACCTTCCCCTTTTTATTGAGCAAACAGTAAAAATGGCCTTCCTTTTCGTCCAAATCTTTGCACCCACTTGAAATCCCGAAAATAATTGGAGGATGCTAAGTAAAATTATGGAGAGCCTCCTCAACGAATCTTGTGAGAATCCTGCAACCTATGCACTCCTTGAGAGACCTCGTCACCCTTTCATATTTCATGTCTTTCATGCCTTCACTTTGGCTTATGTCTGCATCCTTTCCTTGGCTGTGCAGTCTATGTAATAGACCCACTATGTCATCCACTTTCTCTGGCGGATGATATCTCCCAACCTTGCCATAATCGATGGTGTGTTCCTTGAAGAATCCAAAGAAGGTACCTTCACTATTGATTCTCATTTACTAATTGTGTTTGCTCAAAGTTCCTAAAGCTTCTTATTAAATCCATTTCATTGCAAGTAGGGAGGACACTAACCTCTCTCCAACCCCTGCTCATGCCATTTCCTCTGCCCTACCTTCCTTTTGAGCTCTCTAGATTTCTTCCTCCATCATTCTTGATTTTGTTTTCTTCTCCAAGAAAAGCCTCTACTGCTCATGTCCTGCCTCCTCCTCCGATGCATGTTCTTCCTTTTCGCTACTTTTGGATTGCTCCAAACCACCTCTAATTTTCCTTCCCTCTCCCATTTGTGAACTTCTTCTTCCTCTTCACTTCTTACTCTACATTCCTTCCTTTTCTCTTTGCATTTTTGTCTAAACAATGCATGCCTCCTGCATCTCTTATCCCTTTAATCTTCCCCTTTCAATGCAGGAGAAGAGAATACGCGCATGGTTTTGGGAATATTTTTTTTTGGCTTTTTCACCTGCCAAAACTTGTATTTGTTTGAAAGTTTCTAGAGTCTTTTTAATAGATTACATGTTCCTCCGCCCAACAGTAGCCAATCCTCCTCAATTTAATGGAAATGGATACCCATGACTAAATCTTACTTGGCCAACTACTATTCTACAAACATTTATGAAGGTCCATACCTTGGTCCACGTCGTTGCAGGCAATGCTAAGCCTTCCATACTTCATAATTAATGTGTCTCTATTCTCTTCTTTCTTGCATAGATCCCCCTCATACTATATTAAATTTAGACGTCCTCTCAAGATATTGATTTATTTGACCATACGATGGCCAACAGTAGACGGTTTGACAAGGATGTGACAATATGCTGATAGATCTTATGCACTTATCCAGAACACAAAGAAATGCAATTAATTTAGTTTTTTTGCAATGTATGTTAAAAACCCCAAGATTTAACTGAAGGACATATTATAAAGAGATAGAAACTTTCCTTGGTTCTAGGGTTTAGTTTTGTTTTCCATTACAAGAGAGGTGGACCCCTTCTAATTTGAATAAAGGTTTATCCTTAACACTATATTTAATTTTGTGGTTATTAAAAGGTAAATTAAAATGCTTACAAATACATGAAAATATAAGAGCATTTTCTTTTTGGAATGTAAGAAAGAACTCAAGACATATCAGGGTAGATGCTTTGTGGCTTCAATAACATCTGCACAATGCATAAAAAACTGAACACAAACAATAATATTCTACTATGTGTAGCATTTCAAAAACATAACCCTCCATTTTGATGGATAGGAGTACTTCACAAAATCGCAACGGAGCAAATGGAAGACCTCCAACAAAGCGATCAAGAGCTTCCTCAAGCCTGAAAAATTAGATCTGGATATTCTCCCCCTGCTATAAAGTTTTCACGTGCAATAGTGTCAACAACCATAAGAGACTTGTGAAATTCTGCCAAAACTCCTCCATATCTGCTTCAAACGGAAGTATAACAAATTTTTCAACATAGTCCTAGTAAGTGATAACTTGGATAAGAAGTATTGAATGGATACTCTCGGTCATCAAACAAGCCAGCAATGAATTAAAGAAGCTCTCCAAAGAGAGTAAGAACATCAAGTTTGAAATCATGGTAAGTTGTTTGGCCATGGAAGTGAACATCCCCAAAGGAGAATAACTCCACCTTGGAAGACATAGAAATGACAAAAATCTAGCCAAAAATAGACGAAAAGACAAAAATGACACAGAAGTTTAGTCACTTAGCCATCATGACAGTGACAAATTCCTCATGGTTGATTTGGCCATCGCCGTCCACATCGGCCTCAAGAATCATCTCCTCAACTTCTTCATCAGAGAGCTTTTCCCCTAAATTAGTCATCACATGGTAGAACTCAGTAGCAGAGATGAAGCCATTGTAATCCTTGTCAAACACACGGAAAGCCTCCTTCACTATTAGCTATTGGTGTTGCCAAGGCCAAGTACATCTCTTCCAAGCATCGCTTCGACACCATCCTCATTAATGCCTAACCCATACCTATGTAGTAATGAACCACCAACCAAGCATGTTTCATAGTGGACTGTACATCGTACGCTGGGGATTTCCCACCGGAATAGTCCACCAACATCCGACAGTCAAACGATTCCAGTGGGATTTCCAACCAATAATAGCCTATCGGCTAAATATATTTTAAAATAATAACTAAATTATATTTATATTTTTTATTCAATATGTATGATAAATAAAATATTTTCATATAGAAGATTTTATTTTATTTTTTTCATAAATTAAACATTTATTCGACAATTTATATTTTTCTTAAATTATCAAATGAAAGGCCCTGAAATGACCAAACTGTCGTAAAATTTTCATATGATTGGTAGAGGTGACCGTCAAATTCCAGGCCTGTGGGGAACCGATTACTAATGGTTCCATTCCTACTGATGTATGGATACAGCTAATCTCCCTACAAAAGCGCATGCCAGAGGCATGATAACATAGAAAAACGCATAAAAACATACATAACATGATGGAACAGCGTAGTGCGGGGCCCTCCAAGACGAGGAGAATAAAAGTGATGAATTTGGCAAATGAGAGGAAATGTTATGACGACGAAAGCATGGAGATAACGGTGTCGTCAACTAGTATTTCCCACGTTTTATCAACAGTCAACGTTGTGGGCGAGAGTTTCAACATAAAAGTCGCCAACTCGATGGCTTCCGCAAGAAGGCATTGCTTTCTCTAGATTTTGAGCACCCACGTGAATTGGAGGTTGACGTGAGTAAATTTGCGATCTAAATTATAATAAATATTTTTTTCGAGAAGATGTGTTTAAATATGATAATGCACAAAAAATTACACAGGGAGGAGTTACAGGTGGGAGATACATAAAACTAACCAAATTGACATGACTAACCAAATTGACCTGAGCGGTGACTAACCAATTGGGTTATGTGTTGAGGGTTTTACAACAGTATGTGGATTGTGGGTTGCAAGTTTCATAACACCCAATGTTTTGCAACCTACAATTTTACAAAATAGTATGAATATCTTGAAAACCTTCTACCTGCAACCCACATACTATTGTAAAACCCTCTACACATAACAACCCAATTGGTTAGTCACCCCTCAAGTCAATTTGGTTAGTTTTATGTATCCCCCACCTGCAACTCCTCCCTGTGCTCTCCACCCTTTAGATTTGAACATGCAGAATGAAATAACTGACAACATACATTGTTAAGTAGGAGGTATTTTCCACAGCGTGTCAAATAATAAGTAGGAGGTATTTTCTATAGAATGAAATAACTAACAACCTACATTGTGTTTTCCAATCTGCAATTATTTTGCGCATTTTTTTTTAATCATATGAAGAAATTGAAATCCAATTTTTACTCTAACTATAATTATTAAAACATTTAAAGGTTCTTTTCATTACATTCGCACTATCTAAATAACAAAA
>VDFB02104829.1:65286-98288 GCA_007258455.2 Sequoia sempervirens | reverse complement strand
ATAACATATAAATTATAATATCTTCTTGAAAGGATTACAATTTAGTATTTCCTAAAGTGACAATGAATTTTAAAATGCATTTGCTAAGTTAATGCACAAGTTTTCTGTTGAAAGTGATTCCCTTGAGCATGATGAAATATTGAAGGAAAGAAAATGAATTATTAAACAATAGATTAGAGGATAAGTTTTTATTAATTTTAAAGGATTTTATTTCATTTAAACAACTATCTAGTTGGGATATTCAATGTGTTGAATTGTGGGCTGACAAAGGTTTGACTGAAGATGATTTGATTTTGAACATCTTATTCGTTCTCTACTATGCACCATTTTATGCTTGTATATATAAAGATATGCACCAATTCCCACTTTTCCACAAAGAAGATAAGATAGATGATTCTCAATGCCAAGAACGTCTTCAAAAAATATCAAAGATAAAGTAGACAAAGATGGAAAACTATCTAAAAAATATTAATAACTTTGTCTTTCGTCAAAGTTATGGGTTACTTGTTACTGAAGAGCTTCCCTTATGTCCAATCAACTGATGTAGATAGCATGCATACAACTTAACATACCACCATATCCCAAATTAAAAAATTCATTATCCTAGAGGTGCTTCATTTAAATTGTCAACCAGGGAATCATAATCTTGAGATGATGCTGACATTGTATGTGCAGTTGATAATCCTAAACCTTCTAAATTGATTGAGTATAGAAAAAGTAACAAAATCAATTCTAATTAAAATCAACTTAAGCAATTCTAATTAAAAGAAACTTACCTAAAATAAATTCTATATAGAAACAAAATTAAGCGAATATTAATTGTTGTAAGTAATTGTAATAACTGCTACAAGTAACTATTCTTACACAAACTGTAACTTAATGAATCTTTATGTTGTAGTGTGATTCAATAAAATTTAATTGTTTATTTAGAAAATTAACATAATGTGAATCATAAAATATAATTTGAAATTTAAATAATAATCTAAACTAACATGGATTTCAGTGGCCCTTGTTTGAGCTATTGCAATCCATAATATCTTTCTTCAAATATTAACTTAGAGATTCATGGAAATTGGTGTATTCTTCTTTATTATAGTTCAAACATACAAAACCTTAAAAATAGAGTATCTGATAACAAGATTTATATTCAAATCTACTTTATACAAAAATATAGCTAGTTCTGGTCTCTCATGAGTTTAGACATATACATAGGATCTTTAAGAGTCCCCTTATTTCTAGACTGAAAACAAACTATAAGCAACTATCAACTCTCCCAAAAACATAGGAAGAGGACTAGGTCTTATTTCAACAATAAATAAAAGCTAGTGGAGATAAGAGTCTAAGAGTTTTATCAGAACTCTTCAACAATTAAGAAGATGGTTATAATCGAAGACATGCTTAATTAGGGTAGAACTTATTACAAGAAGCTAATGATTGTTAGTACAAGTCTCCTTTTCTCCATGATTCAGTTATACCATAAAGTGAAAAAACGGAGTGATCCATGAATAATCATATCCACACACTCTATCCATCACTTTCATTAGTTTCAAGAAAAATGCATGTGCTATAGTTGATCACCTCCTCTAATTTTGA
This sequence comes from Sequoia sempervirens, assembly GCA_007258455.2. Taxonomy (NCBI): domain Eukaryota; kingdom Viridiplantae; phylum Streptophyta; class Pinopsida; order Cupressales; family Cupressaceae; genus Sequoia; species Sequoia sempervirens. The sequence continues at coordinate 96,695 of VDFB02104829.1, read as the reverse complement.
TAGATTGACATCCTTTTGTTGTGGGTTTAAAATCTTTTTTGTTGTGGGTTGATTGTTGAGAAAATGTGTCTCAACCTTGCAATTACATAAGGTATTGTTGATACATAAGATATTGTTCAACCAACAATGATGGGGTGCGTGGGGGGGATCCCCCCCATAGGGGGTTTCAAGGGGATCACCCCCCTAACTGGGGTCTAGGGGCAACGCGCCTTGGTAGGGGCTTAGGGGAAGCACCCCCAAAAGGAAAATTTTATTATTATTTTATTATTGTAAACCTTGTCCATTCATCATTATGTCTGATATCTGACGACCAATATTTTATTAGCTTGAATTTCCCTAGAAGGAAAACCTATTTTATGAGGGCATTGTATTACAGTTGTGTATTGTGATTTATTTTGAGAGTTTGATAAGGGTTGTGTCGCCTTTGGATCTCTGAGTGGTGATACTCATGTGAGAAGATTTCTTTGCAAGTATATTGTAATCTTTGTGATTTATGAATAATATATTGGTCAGCTTTTGAACTGTGGTGTTTTTTTCCCGAAAGGGTTTTCCCCGCGTATATCATTGTGTTGTGGTATGCATGATATTTATGTTTATTTATGTTTAAGTTTCTATAACTATTAAAGGTCTATAAAATTTTGCATTATTCTCCTCTCAAGATTAGTGTAGGATGTTGTTCCACTACCTTAACTTCCTTGCATTGATAAATCCTTTGTTGTAGGGGTTAGTTTATTCCAAAGGAATTTTCCATCATTAACAAGTATAATTAATCATAAAAATCCACTAAATTCCATAGAAATTCAAATATCACACACTCATTTATCAATATAATATATCATCTTCAATGCTTTAAATACTTAGAATATATGTTCAAAGGTTTAGAAATGTCTTTGAAACTTAGCATAAATATGATAAAAAGTATGAAAATAAAGCAATAAAACATGAAATTTTTAGAGCTCATCATTCCCCCTAACTTGGCTCTTTGCTTGTCCTCAAGTAGTTTAGGGTCTTTGATTGTATTGCAATACAATTTTCCTATAGTATGTTGTGTTAGTGACTCCTTTACCCTACTTTAGGTAGAATCCTTTTGTTTTGATATCCTCTCCCATTTAGCCTGCTCTATTTCCCCTATTTCTCCCCTTCTTCCTATCCAATATAGAATTGGAAACAAGAGAAGGGGATGATGAAACATTAGAGAGAACCAGGTAATATGATGTTGAAGGGAGGTAATGATATACTTGTGGGATCTTTTAATTGTTTCCAAGTAACTGAAGACAAAATGAGATTCCTTCTTTTTCAACTCTTGTGTTAACTCTTTCCATATGTCCTGTGAGAAGGTAAGTGCTTCTCTTCATGTTCCTGCTACTATTTCTTGAAATATTTTATAATATTGCTCCCTGCATTCCAAAATCTTCATCTCCACCCACTGTTTATCCACAAGGTCAATCTATTCCTCCATTGCCCCTCGTGGATCCTTTGCCTCTACTCTAATATGGAGGGGAAATGAATTCTCATTTTCATGATAATATCCTTGAAAATTTCCTCTCTGAAATTCATTCCTAATAAATGAGGCTAATGCCTTTATTTGAACATCTCCCACAAAGATAAGTGGGTTCCAGGCAGTGTCATAGTAAATGGCTAGATTATACAAATAAAATTCACACAATTGATCTTGCATATATAGTGTGGCCTATTGGTAGGCTTCTAAAAATAATGTGGGCGAGGATGGAGAAATTAGGAGGTCACTTATTAGCTGGCTAAAATAAAAACTTAAAAAATTATCTTGTATAAATAGGGTGTAAACCCTAGCAACTGGTCTGCTTTTCAAAATTTGAACTATTTTATCATCCATTTCTTCCATTTTTACTTTTAATATTTTAATCTTTGCAACCTTCTTCTCAATCTCTCTAGTTTTTGTTGCTATCAACTTAGATTTTTCTTTATCCCAATTCTTTTATGATTGAGAGAATTCTTCTATTTTGTTCCATAACTCAATTCCAAGGGTAACTATGGTAGGAGTTTTTGGCATCATTGGAGCTTCATTCTAATTCTCAAGTTGTGGAGTTTTCTTTTTAATTTAAATAATGCTAACTATCCAATTTCTCTAAACCTGCTCCTTGCTACTCATAAACATGCAATTGTTTGTCCAATTCTTTCACCTTATTATCCAAACCATTCTCTCTTTGTTGGTATCCCTTAATTTTTTCTAGTTCTCTTTTTTTTGCAGAGCTACCTGTAGCTCCTTACTTTCATCTTTTCCCATAAAAAATAATTCATTCTCATTTTCCAAAAATATTTCTTCATCAATCTCAACTAGTGAAAAAAATCATTCTTCAATAGCTGGACTATTATGAGGTCCATGCTTCTTCCTTGTTGTGAATAAATCTTCAAATTCAAAGTTTGAGCTAGTGCTCTGATACAAAAAATATAGTTTTTTGATTGTTTTTGATCACTAGGAAAATTTTCTTCTTGTGGGTTTGTTTCAAACTCCACTATAATACAAATTTTCTATTGAGGCTTGGCCTTTCCTTTTGCAGTGTTATGTGTTGCTCCCCAAAAGCTGCAAGTTGGGTTTCCTACATTTTTGGCTTTGATTGTTCATCAATGTTGTGGGTTGGTGATGCAATGTGTGAGGAAGAGGGTACATGTTCCTTTTTAGCAGTTGTAGATAACTCATTCAATTCTTGAGCCTTGTTTGTTTTCTCCAATCCCGATCTCACAAGTATTTCATTAATATTGTTAAGACACATCGGGGAATTGAATTATGAGGCTTATTTTAATCAACAAGTTGACTAAGCAGTAATGGGATAAATCAGATTGATTCCTCTTTCTTCTATATTCAACTTAAATATGTTTCAACAAATTATAAAATAATTTGGGGACATTCACTAGCCTTCGATGGTGTAGGTGACTCAAAAGTTTAAAATGTATTATATATAGAAGAGACTACCTACCGTCGCAAGTTAAATATTTAACTATATATAAAGCAGCAAATACTCGTAACCATGGTAGGGAAAGTCTTTTAGTACCTTGTGTTGAGAAGTCTAATTCATCTCTTGACTGTGTAAAGTTATTCAATGTTGTGATTGTGACTGGAAATTCTTCTCCCACCATGGGAAAACTAGAGACTTGCGACTGCTACCTCAAAAACATCCACTCTCAACCCTCTTATTATGGCTTCATCATTCTGCAATCTACTGGTGAATTATTGTGTCATTACTTCATTATACTCTGTAAGATGAAGGAAATTGTCTAGCTATCCAAATTTTTGGAAGATGGGTAGACACAATTGATCTTCTAAAAATAAATTGTGTTATTGGTTCTCATTTGACAATGTTGCATCTCATCTTGAAGTTCTACCTTTTCCAAGAAAATTCTACTTCAAAGTTGTAGTGTCAGAAATTAACACCCTTAACAATTTATTATGTTAAATTGTCCCCCTAATTTATTGGACTTAATTAAGCTCCTAATTTTTCAAATTTTGCATACCAAGGCCTAATTTTTACCATTTTCCGAAGGATTACAAGCATTGAATAAATGCATCCAATTGTTTATTTTCTCTCAACTAGGTGTGTCCTAGAAATTTGGGCTAGGACCCATTCACCCATGGGAAAATCGGTCCCCCTTCTTAGCCAGGACCCAAATTGAAATATGCGATTAGCGGTATTTTAGCATCCAAAATTCAATATTCAAGTGTTGGCTTTTGGAATCTAATTTTTAGGAAATTAGTACAATTGCATATAAATACCTAGTTATCTAATCATTTTAAATCTAACAACAACAACTAGAACAAGCATTCATGAGCAAATACTATTCTCAAGAGCAAGTCAAGAGCAACATTTTTTAGATCTTTATTGTAGCAATCCAAGATCCTAACATCATGTCAAATTATATGTGAGTTTATGTGTGTTCATGTGTTTTGTGAAGGCTAACCCTTGTTGTAGGTCTAAAAAGAATTCAAGAATTCATGCAAAGTAAGATCCAAATCCTTGAGGTGATGCATATGATGTCAGTCCTTCAAGGAATTCATTTAAGGGTGGTGAGTTGCACCATTTTGTTTAGTCATCATTCCTTCCTTTTGATTATCACTCCTATCATTGACATTGCCATTGTGGAAGTGGAAACAATTGCACAGGGGTTTGACTGAGGTAAGCCCCTAAATTTCCCAACATTTTCTCCCTCTTTGAATGTGTAGGTTATAGGTTTGAAGAGGATCAAGAAAATATTGAAGGAAAAATATCCATTTTTGCATTTAAATCCCTAAAGTTTATCAATCTAGATAAACTCACATAATTTACTGATGAAATTCTTGCACTTCTACAACTGGGAATCAAAAGCTCAGATCTAGCATCAGAGGACTACAAAATCAATTTTAGGACCCCTCATCAACGACCCATTTTCCCTTGGGAGATTGAGTCCCTCTAGACATATCAGATCCAGCTTTTTGTAACAAGTACATATCATCCGACATCTCCTAGATCCACCTACAATCTATAGTTTCAGTTTGTGTAGTTCCTGAATATTGCATTTTTCATAGTAATTCATATAGTTCAACTAGGATAATCATTCCAAATCAATATTTGTACCTTGTTGATTTGTGTCCTAATGAAACCCTTGAAAAGTGGAATTAATCTTAGGTTCTTTGTATTTAGAACTCATCCATCCCATTTCCATTTTTCTATGTTTCATTTTGGTGAACTTGGAATTTGACATCATAGCTTTCTGATTTGGTAGTCTTTCAAACCCTAGATCTAGGTTTTGCATCATTTTGTCTTGCATTTCTCTTTTAGGGTTTCATGTTTGCATCATAAAAAAGATAAAAATCCAAAAATATTGCATCCATATTGCATCATAACTTGAATTAGGCTATGTTTCAATCATTTAGATTAGATTTTAATTTAAAAATTGCATTAAAAAAAGTGTCATTTTGTTTAAAATTGTCATACATTTGCATTTGCATTACATTGGAAAATTCTAGAAAAACAATCATTGTCAAACCTGTTTGCAAATAGAAACAACAACCTTAAACAAAAACTTAGACATTAATTTTTCAATTTTCAAAATCTTGAACAAGGACTCAGATGCCCTTGGGAGACCTTGTCCTTGTACATGTACATTAATAGTATTTTTAATACTTGTCTGTCTATGTCTACTCAATTTGTTTGTACTTGCAGATCTCAATTTGAAATTCACAATTGAATATTCTATTGCATTTTGCATTTAGTTTATTTTGTGAAAGAAATTGCATCAAATTGGGATACATTAAGCAAATTCTAGAAATTTATTTACTCTTACAATTATTTGCAAGTAGAATCAACATTCTTAAATAGTGTAGTGCATAGTCAAACTTTGAACTAGAACCCCTGACCAAGACTCATATGCCCTTGGGTGACCTTGTCCTGCTTGTCTTGTCCAAACAAAATTTCTTTGAGATCTTTGTTACTGTGTTTCATGTTTGCTCATGTTGTCTATTGTTTATTTTTCAATGTTATACTTATTTAGTAGTTTGGTGTTCATCTTGGTTGCACCTTTGGTGTTGTGAAACTTGCATGAGTTTCACAACTTGGTGTCCTATTTCCAATACTTCAATGAGACGTAGTTCTAGACTTATGGAATCCCGCGTTGGCTTTACACCCGTTGTGGATCATGAGTCTTCCAACTCTTTCATGACTAGTTTTGTCAATATTCAACCCATTTTAGACTCTATTTCTGATGTTACCATGTCAATGACAACCTCATAAGCACCCATATTTATAGATGTTGAGACTACGATTTCCTATGTTCCCAAAGATAAACTAAGAAAATTGGACAAGTACTTAGAAAAACTTCAAGACTATGTGATTACTGAATACTTCATTGGTATAGTAATTCCTATAATTGACAACATGAGGAAACTAATTAATAATGATCATGGATTAGAGGTTGTCCATAGTCTAGCCCATATAGTTGATGATAATATACCTACAATGGCTAGTTATGCTCAAGCTTTGGGATATACTAAAATTCAAGGAGGAAATCAAACTTCTCTCCCTACAACCATAACCTCTATTCTACATACACAAATCCAATTGTAGCTTCAACAATACAACCAAGCATTGGCATAACTTCAACAATAGGCCTTTCCACTAGAAATCCTTATGGTTTTGGATCTTCACATGTCACACCTCAAATTCCATCCCCACTCATAAATGTGCAACATAGTAGGCCACCTAATACATACACACTTCCACCATATTCACCTCATTCCCAAAACATGTCAAACAATGATTCTATCATAAACCAACTCTTGTAAAATGTGACATCACTTCAACAGCAAATCTCAACAATGAACCAAAACCAAAATGGACAACCATCACAATATATCAAAATGAGCAGATTGTCACTTGAAATATTGAAAGCACAAATACCACAAAACATAGAGATACCATGATTTGATAAGTATAATGGTAAAGGGGACCCTAGAAATCACATATCAACATATATTGCCATGTGTAGTGACTTTATGTTTGAGGATAAGCTCCTAGATAAACTTTTGCCTAGGTCATTGAAAGATATGTACTTGGAATGGTTTTGTTCACTACCTAATAAATCATTCCACTCATTTAATGGGATTTTTTATGCTTTCCTCAATCATTTCCAATTCAAAATTGGTCCTAAGATCAACATAACCGATTTAATGAGATGCAAACAAAAACAAGGTGAAAAGGTCACAAATTTCATGTTGTTATTAGCTAATATTATCACAAGTTAATCTAACTCTTCCTAATGTAGATATCCAAAGAATTTTCATTTATAATTTGAAAAAAGAAATAAGAGAGAGTCTTATTGATGAATTTTCCATCCTTCATACATTTGTGAACATCTCTTCGTGACTAAGTTTGATTAGTAAGTATGAAGAAAAATCTTCATCAGATCATACTGAGAAATTCAAACTCGTACATCAAAAAAATTACAAGCCATTCAAGAAGCCAACTTTCTAAAGATAAATCCGTCCCAAAAAAATCATGTTTAGCCTCAAGTTGCTGCCATAAATTCAACCCCATACCAATTTAGAGAAAAATATAGATAGTTCACCTCACTACCTGATTCCCTCCATGCAATCATGTTGTAAATTTTGAGTAAGAACCTAATCCGCTTGCCTCCGATTAGACCTATGGATACAAGAAAACCTCTACCTCCAAGTTTTAATCCAAGTGTCTTTTTTCAATATAACTACACAAATGGACATGATACAGAATGATGCACGCATCTTAAACATCAAGTTCAAGACCTTATTGATTCTAATCACATTCAGTTGGGTGGTGTTAATGATAACTTGGGAATAAGTTTGTTACCCCGCCTCACCAAAATTTATAAATCTTTATCAATCCAATGCCTAATCATTAAACCAACTTTGTGCAAGCTTGTGATATTAAGAATGATGAGATGAATATTAATATAACTAATGACATGAATAATCATTACAATAATAATGATGATGGTCTACAAACAATGGTGAGTTTTGTAGATGCGCAACCTCATAAGGTCCAAACCACTGAGTTATTTGATATTGTTTTCATCAATAGTGATGCACTTAGACACGTGCTCGATGGTCCTCTCTACATTGCTGGCCATATCAATGAAAAACCTGTACAAGGAATACTCATTGATCTTGCATGTGTAGAGAATGTGATCACATAGGAATTCCTATTTGTGCAAGAGCTTTATCAAGATTCATATGAACAATCGAAAGAATGGATAAAAAATCATAATGGTTTTTCTTGCCCTATGATAGGTTTTATCACCCTTCCTCTAAAAATTGGACCAAAGTAATTAGATGTCTTATTCTCTATCATCCCATCATCAGAACAATTTTTGCGAAGCTAGGCTAACCATGGTTACACTCCATGAATGTTGTCTCATCAGTTATTCACAAGTGTATAATGTTCCCCTTTGAAAATGAGATATATACAATGCATCATAGTGGGTTTAATGCTTTGTCTTCCCATGGGAATTTTTCATTGGATTTCTTTTGCCCTCAACCTATGGAACCTATAAAGCCTCGTGAAGATTTATTTATCAAGTCATACCAAAATTTTAAGGCAAAGAATATAACAAAATTATCTCTTAGCAATATTCCTCAAAATGAAAAGTCCATGGTTGTTCATCCCCCCCCGCCTATTGTGGATGAACCTATGCCCATGCTTGAACCAAAGAACATGATGGGAGCCATTTATGTCCCATTTTATGCCATATTTTAGCCTATTTCATACATCTTTATACCCATTCCCACATTCTATTTCTATTCCATATCATACCATTTTACCATTTTATGTTGCATATGATTTAATATATAGGTAATCTTTAATTTAGTTTTTAGATAAAATATGTGAATAAATAATACCAGATTGTATTTACTAATATTTCTTCCACTATGTCAAGAAAATATATGTATTGTAGCATGAAAATTTAAGGGTGTAGATCTTCTTGTCACTTTCTGGTCAAAAACTTCTGTGTATTACTTTCTGACCCACAATTTATTTCTATTATCTTTTCAAAAGATGATGGCAATCTCCAAGGTGGCATCAGTTACCTCTTCAGTGCCAAATCTGAATAAACTCATGAGATTACTGATAAATAAATCTGAATGGAGATGCAATTTCCAGTTATGTAGAGGAAACCAAAAACCTTCTATTTTCACTATTTACTGTAGCAAGACAATGTTTGATTCATGGTCCATAAAAAATAGAGTAGAGTACACTCAACCAAGGTTCCACGTACACCATTCTATAAATTGATTGAAATGGAAGGAAACCCATGGAGGAAAAGCTTGCTAGCTAGACAAAACTAAAGATATTCCCATCTATTTTTTCTCACTATTATAATAGTACCATTTTAATCTATGGTTAGCAACACGTATATTTGTCTCTTCTAGTTTTTTGGCTGCAAGCCAAAAAAAACTCAATATTTTATGTATTTCGTAGTTACAAACAACATATATATAATTATGCATAGTGTAAGGGAACAAATAGATTTTGGCATCACAATTTTTTTGTATCAAACTTTTGATAAATAAAAAAATGTTTCTTCTGATCAAGACAACATAGAAAGACTCCCGTCTCCTCTCACCTGCAAACCATGAAGCAAGGGTCCACTCCCTAGTGAAGCATTGTGACATTTCTCTTTACTGTTAATATTTTTGTGTGTTTTTTATTTTCCATTTGATTTAATTTCAATAGCTTTCAAACTTTAATAGTTGTGTAATTTAAATTCCAACATCTTTATTATAGTTTGGTTTGATAGAATATTTTGTGATTTAAGTTGAAACGTAATATTTCATTAAAGTTTGATTTCAATATTTTTAATTTGGTGAAGTGTGGTTTTTTTTGTTAATCAACTACTGTTGTTACTGTCATAAATTATTTCTATCGCAACTTACAGTTCTTGGTTCAATTCTGATAGTAAGACAAAAACCAAAAGTATTCAATTCAATTTCTAGCATTTTGTGTATTCTAGCTACATTTCATCCCCACTTAATTCATTGCTTTCCTCCCTTAGGTATACTGTCGCAACACCTCTTGCAAGTTTACAATCCCCAGATTGACACTTAGACCAAGCTAAACCTAGTTTATTCTTTACCCTAGTTTTGTCCTATCAAAACCTTCCAAATAACCAAATAAAATATGTAGTTGTTCCACCACCAATCTCTTATAAAAGACAAAGAGACAATAAAATGATTCCTTTTGTGCCATCAAAGATAAAACAAGTATATATACTTAGAGAGACAATGGTTTTTCAACACTCAACAATTCCTTCAGTTCCTCCCTTACGGGAAAAAAAGAAACCAATGGTTGATAAACCTGCTCCTACCCCATCACAACTTAAAAATCATGCAATAAGAAACTAAAATGCTAAAGAGCATAGGCATAGACATCGTGCTATTGCTCACTAGTTGGAAGAAAAAAACAAAACATGCATGATAATCCAAAACCTATGGAAATAAATCAAGAAGAAAGCCAACTTTCACCAAAACAAGACATGGAACCAAAAGAATAAATGAAATAAGAAAATTCAAGTGCAATTTTCATAAAACCTCCTATTATGATCAATTTAGGTGATGATGAAATTGCTAAAATTGATGAAGAGGTGTCCATAATGAGCTTAATGCTTTATTTTCAAAGCAAATGAATTTAGAAGGGGGAAACCATGATGATCCTCCTAATGAGAGTGACCCACTACATGTTGCACCTGGAGATGCTCCTAGTACAACACTTGTTGTAGTCCCTTTGGAAAGTTTTCCACCTTATTTATATGATGAGCACTATTGGGATGTGGATGACCTGCTTTAGGTTAGATCGCATGTGTGGTATATATTTTTATGTTTTCTTTATGTGTTCTTTGTGTTTGCATGCATGTGATGTGTTCCCCCGTGTTGTGCTTCTTGACGTGTCTTAATGTTTATGGGTTTTCTTTGGATGAAATTTGTTGCTTTGTTGGCATGAGGATACAAACGAAACAAACCTGTTGTGACACTCTTCTATTTGTATCTTCATTCTTCTATATGTCATAAAATTTTTCTTTTAAATTTTATTGTGTGCTTTCCTTTTGGGGATGATGTAAAGAGTTGAGGCATTTAGGTCTCTTCCATGTTGACCCAAAATTTTCTTTATCTTTTCTCTCTATGTGTCATTCTTCCATTGTGTTTGTTTCTTCATGATTATGTAGGGAATGATGTCAGTTTTGAGCTCTATTATATCATAGTAAAAAATACATATACTAACCCCAGATCAGTGGATCCCTCAATATACCTATCTATGTTGTTTATTGCATTGTATTTGGGGGAAACCCCTTATCATTACATAGCTTTATTTGGAATCATATCATTGGCATAGGGATTTCCAAATAAGCTCTTATGATCTTTTATTACATGATATTTGTCATTTTCTAATTTAAAGTAATTGCTCACAACATGGTGTTTCATAATTTATTTAAAGTAGGGGCATACATTGGCATTATTTTGCTTCACTTTGTCCACATGTGATGGACTTAGTGGTGCATTGAAATTGACATTGATGTTTTCTTTGCCTCACTTTGTTCATGGGAGTTGAACTTAGTGTAGCATTAGCACAACATTCTAATCATTTCATGAAAACTTATCAAGGTTATCAGGGAGTATAAATCTTGGTATGATTTTTATGGGCACACCTTGTAGACCTAGTGTGTGTTTCTCATTTCTGCCACCTTGTTATGGGTACATCTAGTAGACCTAGTATATTTCTCATCTTGCCTTGGGGGATCACCTAGTGAAAATGGTCCTCATGATCCCATGTTCCTTCCAGTTTATGATTCACCTGGAAAATATCAGACTTTGCTATTGTGTGAGTCATGAATGCCTTTTGTATGGATCCTAACATAATACAACTTGCTAGTCCATACCCTCTTTTTGCATTCTATGTTGAAATTGCATGTTAGTGTATGTTTTATTGTTGCATATCATTCACAAATGTGTTCCTTAATCATCCTATCTCTTCAAGATTTGGTACATTCGAACCCCTCTTGACATATATTTCTCTACTTTAGTGTGAATCTGAATGTAAGTTCATACTCTTACTAAAGTGGGGGCTAAATGTAGTGTCGAAAATTGTCACCTTAACAATTTCACATTATATTTTGTCCCCCTTGTTGGTGTGAATAAATTTCTTGTACCTAGTTAATTCACTTACTAGGTAATTAGGGGACATATTCACATGTTAATTTTACTTAGGCTCTAAGATTCTTTCTAGAAGGATGAGTTGTCTTTTCTAGAACTTATCTTATCCTAGGTTGTTAGGACTTAGTTGTCTCATGTGATAGGATTAAGACACTTGTCATGATCTTGTCTAATGCTATCTCACTCCTTGCCTATATAAGCTAGGCATCATATGTACTTTGTCATATTCAATTTGGAATTCTTGTATCCTTAATGATAGCATGATATTTTTGTCATTTCTCTCTTGTGGAATTTATTCTGTCTTGCAGGTGATCCTGAGGTGTTTGAGGAGTTCAACATAAATTCCTACATGGTTTTAGAGCTTCAGTGCTGTAGACTTCTTCCCAAATCTGAGGGACCAATCTTGGTCTGAAAGTTTTGTTGGGTGTAATTTTGGGTCTTGAGAACTTTGCCATTGAATACAGGGCATTAGAGAAAGTCAATATTGGCTTTTGTTTCATCAAAATATGACATATTTTGTTAGATCTACAAGGGTGTGAAGAAAACCATTTTTCACTCGAGCCATTTTCATTTTTACTTTAGAAATCCAACTTTCACTCATTTGTAAGAAAAACAATTTATGGGTTTTGTAGCCAAGGTCGAAATCTCATCTAGGTATCTTTTAGATTTTGCATATCTTGAGTAGATCTGAAGAAAATTGATGTCCAAAAGGTTCCATGTGTCATTTTTCTATAGCTTGAAGGTCGAAATAATTTTTTTTTTATCTTCTGCTTGTTGGATCAAAAAAATATTTTTGGGTTTCTGTTATTGTCTACAAACAATGAGTAGATTTTTTAGAAATCAAATCAGAAGTAAAAAAATTTTGCTAGAAAAAATTGTTTCCTACAGGATAAATTCAACTCTATTAAAAAAATCATAACTTGAGCATACAACGTTTGTTTTTTGAAAACTTTATATTGTCAGAAAGTTGATTATGTCCTCTACATGGATGTAAGGTAATTTTTATCATGGAGGAAAATATGAACATTCATCAGTGCATGCACTATTTCCTTTTTTGTGTGCATTAGGTTTACATTTTCTTTGCACTTCATTTTAGTTCCAAATCATTTTGCAATTGACTATTGCTTCATAGATTCGAGGGTTGCACAATATAGTGGGTGTTTCAGTGTTCCTTGGCATCGGGTCTGCTGTTTTGTTATCATGATTCTAATTTGAGTTTTTGAGTGACTCTAATATGGTTTCTAGCAAACAAAGTTATCTTTCCTTTGCTTGTCGAATTAAGGATTCCAATGTTACTTCACAATGTTCTTCTAGTGCTTCTTTGCAATAGGTTATCTCATTATGGGGAGACTATATGGTCTCTATTATCATCCTTTGTGTGGATGAAGATTAATTGGATTTGTGATGGATATCATTATTGTATTTATCTCTCTTTTGGGGAGGAGTTTTATCCCATTGGGTTTCTCTTTTTCTTTGATTGTGAGAGTTTTTTCTGCATTGTACTTGTATATGGGTACCTAACATTGCCTAGCAGCCGAGACCCATTCTTGCATCTTTGCATAATAATCTTCTCTCCTAAGTTACACTTAAGGGGGAGTGTTGGTGTGAATAAATGTCTTGTTCCTAGTTAATTCACTCACTAGGTAATTAGGGGACATATTCACATGTTAAGTTTACTTAGGCTCTAAGATTCCTTCTAGAAGGATGATTTGTCTTTTCTAGAACTTATCTTATCCTAGGTTGTCAGGACTTAGTTGTCTTGTGTGATAGGATTAAGACACTTGTCATGATCTTGTCTAATCCTATCTCACTCCTTGCTTATATAAGCAAGGCATCATATGCACTTTTCCATATTTAGTTTGGCATTCTTGTATCCTTAATGATAGCATGCTATTTCTATCATTTCTCTCTTGTGGAAGTTATTTTGTCTTGTAGGTGATCTTGAGGTGTTTGAGGAGTTCACCATAAACTCCTACACCCCTAATTCATTGGACTTAATTAAGCTCCTAATTTTCCAAATTATGCATTCCAAGGCCTAATTTTTACTATTTTATGAAGGATTACAAGCATTGAATAAATGCATCCAATTGTTATTTTTCTCCCAAGTGTGTCCTAGAAATTTTGGCCAGGACCCATTCAATCGCCCATCTTCTTATCTAGGACCCAAATTCAAATATGTAGTTGCTGAAATTTTAACATCCAAAATTTAATATTCAAGTGTCGGCTTTTGGAATCTAATTTTTGAAAATTTAGTACAATTGCATATAAATACCTAGTTATCTAATCATTTGAAATATAACAACTAGAACAAGCATTCATGAGAAAATACTATTGTCAAGAGCAAGTCAAGAGCAACATTTTTCAAAGCTTTATTGCAACAATCCAAGATCCTAACATCATGTCAAATTCTATGTGATTTTATGTGTGTCTATGTCCATGTTTTGTGAAGGCTAACCCTTGTTGTAGGTCTCCAAAGCATTCAAGCATTCTAGTAAAGTAAGATCCAAATCCTTGAGGTGATGTGTATGACTTTGGTCCTTCAAGGAAGTCTTTAAAGGGTGGAGAGTTGCAACATTGTTTTCATTCATCATTCCTTATTTTTAATTATCATTCCTATCATTGACATTGCCATTGTGGAAGTGGAAACACTTACACAAGGTTTGGATGAGGAAAGCTCCTAAATGGCCCAAAATTTTCTCCCTCTTTGATTGTATAGGTTATAGGTTTGAAGAGGATCAAGAAAAGTTTGAAGGAAAAATCTCCATTGTTGCATTTAAAGCCCTAAAAGTTGTCAAGCTATAGAAACTCACTTATTGAATTTACTAATGACATTCTAACACTTCTACAGCTGGGAAATAGAAGCTTGGATCCAACATCAAAGGACTACAAAATCAATTTCAGGACCCCTCATCAAAGACCCATTCACCCTTGGGCGACTGAGTCCCTTTGCACATGCTAGATCTAGCTTTTGGTGACTGGTACATATCATCTGAAATCTTCCAGATCCACCTGCAATCTATAGTTTTTGATTAGAGGTAAAAATGAGTTTTGAAGGGGCCCCAAAATCCTTTACATTAGAAAGCAGCTAAAAATAAAGATAACAACACTAAGCCAAAAAACAACCCAACAATAGCGATCTGTTAGCAAAAAGTCAGCCAAAAAAGAGGCACCCAACAACAACACTACATGCTTTTTAAAATATCTGCCACCTCCACGTCACTAGCCATAACCTTCTGAGCATCATCACAAACATCAGAAATATCCTTCCCAAAAGCCCCAACCTGGGCTTTAGTTTTGTTCCTTGTCCTGGCACCAAGACCACCCATATTTACCTCTAAAATCAAAACAATACCTTTCTCACCACCCTTCCCAACAACACATTCCTTCTCCATCATCTTACCAGTAGCAACAACCTCTTCAGCAAGGACACCATCCTCATGCTTCTTAGCACTAACCACAGGGGAAGTAACAATAGTAGACTCAAATTTACCAGCAGATTTATGCACCTCCCCTCCTCTCATAACAGTATCCAAGATTTTCACCATTTGATCCTCAAGGATGAGGATTCTACCTTCAAGATTTTTTTTCATTTTGAGAGTTTCCTCTGCCACAGTGTCTACCACAGTATTTAAGGAGTCAAACAACTCATCTATCTAATTCTAGATAGAGGATCCCCCAGCCTTACTAACCACACCCCTGACTTTGACATTAGTTTTATTGAATTCATGAAAAAACCATTTAAAAAGCTTAAACAAGACAATGGATCCCTCACGAGCAGATCCAAGCACATCAGAAAAATACTCTATCAATATTGAAAGCCCCTTTTCCCAAGGCATCTTCCTCCTCAGAGGAACTAACCCTATCTTGACTAGCAGGGGAGTCCATACCTTTTTCCATAGCAATCAGAGACTTGAGTTTGCAGATGGAGCTCGCAATTTCCTTTGCCATCGCCTTTCTCTTCTTGATCCTCTCCAAATCCACATCTTGGATATCCACATCATCAATAGCTTCCCTAGACTTATCTTTCATCTACATAACTGGCTTGACACTTAGGGAGTCATCAGCAAAGAAGCCGCCTGCAATAGTGAGAGGACGATCGTTTTCCAACATTTGGCTTGCGGTCCTCAAAACCCTTTTCTTCCCGCTCCCTTCCCCCAAAACCACCTTTTTCTTAGCAATCGAGGGTAGCGAAGAGGCCTCCCCATACAATTCATTCTTCACCTTCGGACCCCTACTCGGCACAATAGTAACAGCTTCTTCGCTACAAGTTAAATAACCCTTACTAGCATAAGGAACCTCTTTTTTCTTCTTTCCCGTATCAGGGGAAAGTGGACCCCCCTCCAAGGAAGCAAGAGAATTAGAAACATAGTCCACATCCTCCTCTGACTCAGACTCTTTTTCCATAATCAATTTCCTTTTCTTGACTTTTTTGTTGGCAGGTTCCTCTTTAGACACAGTCTCATACTCCTCAACAAGTTTGGATTGTTTACCCTTTGGGGTGACCATAGGTTTAGCAACCTCAAAAGTCTTTGCATAATCAGAGATGAGCACAATTAACCCAACATGCAAGAAATAATTTTTTGGATTCTTCTTGTGGTCCTTAAGACCCGAATCAAGAGACATCAGAAGATAGAATGGGAACGAAACCCTCTTCTTGTGTTAGAAGTGATTAAGCAAGATAAAATGGTATGCATTAATCATAGAAAAATGGCCTTCCAACGTAATGTAGCGCATAATCTCCTCTGCAACATCCCCCCATAAAGCCTTAATAGAACTTCTCTAATATCCTCCACTCCTTGCAATCCTCAAATACTTCTCTTCATCATCTTTGAAAAATATTTTCAT
This sequence comes from Sequoia sempervirens, assembly GCA_007258455.2. NCBI lineage: Eukaryota > Viridiplantae > Streptophyta > Pinopsida > Cupressales > Cupressaceae > Sequoia > Sequoia sempervirens. Next base: position 80,161 of record VDFB02104829.1, on the reverse strand, counting down.
AGCGGTCTGCCCCTCTTTTTTTTCCCTAAATACTTTCATGCCATCCATAGGAAGACCAGTTATACCAGCAATAAATTCTTCATTAACCTCAAATTTCGTCCCATAAAGCTTAAGAACTTTGTCATTCCATCCTTTAACAAAAATATCTGTAACCTGAGGATAATTACCATGGAGTTTGTCCAAGTAGGGTGTTAACCCTCCCTTTTCCAGCACTTGACATACCTCCTTCCTCTTCTAAGCAGCTTCGCAAGAGGAGGGTTCGGCATGATTTCTGTCGACACCCATCTCGCCACAATTAACAGTAACCAACTTGAGGGTTCCAAGCACAAAACAAAGAAGGCTATGGAAAATAATACAAAGACCACCTAGAATCCATGTGAGACCAAAGATGGAGCTGGGGATAATAATGACCTTAGAGTTCCATTTCCTACGACACCCAACTCTCGTACTAATATCTTTATTCAAATCTTGCACACCATTCTTTCTCATCATAATCAGCCACGTGAAGAAATGCATGCACGCCGCCAACTGTAATGAGAAGTTGATCGATTTAAAATCAACAATCATGGTTCAAAGTAGCAATAGCCTCTATAGGAAGAGGGTCATTAAGACCCCACTCCCTAAATTATTTAACACCAATGTTAGCGAAAATGTCTACTAACTCATTACCTTCTCTTAAGATGTGTGATATATAAAACTAATCAAAGGATTTCAAAATATCTATTGATTCCCTTATCAAAGACTAAATAGTCCAAGAGGGAGGCATGTAATTTTTCAAATTATTTATGATATTCAGAGAGTCCCTCTCCAACCACACTTTCCTATAGCCTTTAGTTTGAGCCAATTTGAGACCATGATAGGCTACAACCACTTCCGCATAGTGATTTTTCTGGGTTTCCAAAGGAAGCACCACAGCTGAAACGAGCCTACCATTAGAGTTTCTAATCACTCCCCCACAACCTACAGGTCCCAAATTCCCTTTAGCACCTCATAAAAGTTGACCTTAACCCAACCTTCCGGAGGAGCTTTCCAAACAAAATTTTCTCTAGAAGTTTTACCCTTAGTGACTGGGAGGGAAATATCACAAGAAAACTTCCACTTTTGAGAAATAGAGATATCATAGAGGCTAAGATTAATCTTTGGCAAATTGTGAAAAGTGATCCCAGCCAAAAAAGTTTTCTTTAATAGCAACACATATTTTGTAAGCCATAGAGATAGCAGGGAGGGTAGAATTTCTAAAAATTCTATTATTTCACTCAAGCCAGACACCCCAAGCAATGTGTAGAAGGGAAAGAGACCACAAAATCTGAAGAGCAGGATTGGGTGAGGGGCCAATCCATAGAGACCACAACTCATTTATAGATACAAGAAACACCCAACTTAAGTTCCAAAGAGATAGCAGATGGGCCCAAACCATTCTAACATAATTGTAGCCAATCAGCAAATGACAAGCATTTTCAGCTTCTTCTCCACATAGAAAACACCTGTTAGGCATCACAAAACCTCTTTTGACCAAATTGTCAGTAGTTAATATTTTATTTTGGTAGAAAATCTAGAAGAAAATATTAACCTTAGGAATCAATCTAGAGGACCACACAGATGCCCAAATAGGAGCTAGGCCAACAAAGGAATCATTAGAATGAAAAGCCGAAGCAACTGAGTAGTTTCCATTAGAGGAAGGCTTCTAAACAAATTTATCTAGAGAATGGGAAAAGGGAATGTGAACCAGAGATATAGCCTTAAACAAAATATCCAAACTAGGTTCAACCTCATGCAACTTCTTCCAACAATCTCCCTCAATATAGTCAGCAACCCATCTACTAAATTGTTGCACACAAAGATCCATGAAAGGTTGGGCCCAAGGCTTATCTTTGAGGGGACTATTTCTAAACCAATTATCATACCAAAACACAATATTTCTACCATTCCCCAATTTCCAATAGAGACCCTTGGCCACAAGCTTTCAAGCCTTAACAATACAATTCCAAAGAGCAGAACTAGACAAAGGATTAAACTCTTGAGAAAATTTTTGCCCATTCACTCTTGGCCTGCAAAAGGTTCCACAACTACTTACCAAGGAGGGCATTATTAAAAGCTCCAATTTTATGTATCCCCAGCCCACCATCCTTCTTCAGTTTGCAAACATCATCCCAAGCAACCAAGTGAATCCTTCTCTTGTCCTCCACCCCAGAACAAAGGAATTTTTTCTTAATATTTTCCAAAGTATCCACAAACTTCCTAGGCATATGAATAAGACTAAGAGCATAGATAGGCAGATTATAAAAAGTAGATTTAATAAGATGAACTTTCCCTGCTTGGCTCAACAAAGCAACCTTCCATCCAGCCAATTTAGAATTGAATTTATCAATCATACCCCTCCAAAAAGAATCAAGAACTTTAGAGCATAGGGGAAGGCCTAAATAAGAAGCAGGAAGTTCCCCAATCTAGCATTGCAGGATTCTAGCAATTTTCTCTTGTCTATGTATCAAAGTGTTAAAAAAGAAGAGAACACTCTTAGGAAAGCTAACCTTCTACCCTAAAGTGGCTTCATACCTTTGTAAGATCAACTTGACAGCCTTGGCCTCCTTTATGGATGACTGCTGATGAGAGAAAATAAGGTTCCTAGATGAAGGGGTAATTCCAGACATCACCCGAGAATTAATAGATCTTTGAATGAGATGACCCAAGGATTCCACCATTATAATGAATAGAAATGGAGAAATAGGATCCCCCTACCACAACCCCTCGAGCATTCAAAGAGAGGAGAAGGAGACCCATTAATGAGAACAAACAATCTCATAGTAGAGATAAGTTGAAGCAAGAGGGCCACCCCTTTCTCTTGAAAGCCAAAAGTAGTTAAAATATTTGAAAGAACCCCCAGTTAACTCTATCATAAGCTTTAAGTAAGTCAAGCTTCAGGATAAAACCAACATTCTTATTCATAGAAAGAGAATGAATATTCTCATGTACAGAGAGAACAGAATCCAGAATTTTCCTACTAGCCACAAACCCATTTTGCTGAGGCGAAACGATAGGAGGAAAAATTCTTTGTAATCTAACAGCTAGAAACTTGGAGAAAATCTTATAAATCGAATTGCATACGCTGATAGGATGAAATTTATCAAAAGAGGAAGCACTAGGCTTCTTAGGGACCAAAACAATAAAAAAGGAGTTCAGTTCCTTCAGAAGAGTGCCAGATCTAGAAAACTCCTTAGTAGCCACAACAACATCCTTAGCAATAATTTCCAAAAAGGATTAAAAGAAGAACATCGGGAAACCATCTAGGCTCGGTGCCTTATTACCTTTAAAAGAAAAAATGGCAGATGAAATTTCATCCGTTGAGGGAATGCAAACCAACTATCTATTCATATCTTCATCCAAGATTTGAGGAATATCCCTTAAAAGATCCTATTGACAAGCCAAATCAAGCTCCCCCTCCACCGAAAGCAACTGAGAGAAGTAAGAGGAAGCAACAAGTAGAAAATCAACATCCTCTTCCAACACTTAATTATTGAAATTGATCTGATTAATATGGTTATTAGCCTTGTGTTTAAGAGTAGAAAGGTGGAAAAACTTGGTATTCTTGTTCCCACTTTTAAAACACATAATCCCTGAACACTGTTTCTAGAATTCCTCCTCCTTTGCCACAATGTTGTGCAACCTGGATAACAAGATAATTTCCTTCTACATCAAAGCCTGATCATACCTGGACAATTGGATCGAATGTTGCACATCTTGAAGCTCCTTAGACAAACCACCTTTTTCCATAAAAATATGACCAAAGGAAGTGCGATTCCACTTTCTAACATTTTCCTTAACATTGGAAAGCTTTTTAACAACTGTAAACATAGCCGAACCATCCACTTGGATGTTCCACCATTCATTAATCAAATTCCCCAAGTTAGGATGACAAGTCCACATTTTTTCAAATCTAAATGGAAAGTTTTTCTTACCCCCCAGCAAATCCACCGACAGAGCCAAAGGGAAATGATCCGAGCCCAATCTAGATAGAGTAGAAAGCAAATAGGAATAACAAACCAGCCACTCAAGGGTAATGAGAGTACAATCAAGCTTAACCTAGATCAGGGCATTCCCCACTCTCTTATTCGACCAAGTAAAAGACACCCCTTTTAGGTCCAAATCAAGAAGAGCGGAGTCATTAATAAGACTCATCAGATGAAATCTACTCTCATCCACGAACTGTGAACCACCCATCTTATCAACATCATGCAAAGGAGTATTGAAACCTCCCATAACCAGCCAGTTCTCAATATTATTCAAAAATTTAAAGGAGGAAAAATTTTCTCATAATCTTTTTCTAGCACTCTTACAATTTAGAGCATAAATATTTGAAAGAGTCCAGGAGAATCTATCACACAAATGAGTAAAGGAAGTATCCACATGATTACAGTCTTTGAAAAGTTCAGCTCCCTGGTTCAATCCAATATTCCAAAAAGTAACAATCCCTCCCGATGCCCCAACTTCATCAGAACAATGCACATCGCAGTCCTTAAAGAGCTTATTCTTCAACCTAGACAATTTATCCAATCCCATTTTAGTTTCTTGGACTAACACAATAGCAGGGTGATGATCTCTTACTAGATTAGCCAGAAGATCATGCTTGTGAGGGTGATTTAATCCCCTCATATTCCAGGAGATGATCTTCATAAGAACTTGTTGGACATGCTCTTGGAGCACATATCCATTAGGGTTCTCTATGTCCCATCAACAATGTACATTTGAATCTCCTTATCCCTGAAAACATTAGTAGGAGGCCTTCCTCTACCATGTGGTTCAGACCCACAGTCTGACCTTTGACGGTTCCTAGTCACCACTCTCGGAGAGGGATAATTTTTTTTCCTGTTGCGCCCATGAACCTGAATGTAAGGAGGATTGTTTGGGTCCTCTTGTTCCCCAAAATACTTAGTTTCAGAAATCACTGCCAAACCATCAGCCTTTGACACATCCTCATGCACTTGAGTCACCCCCAAGGGTGGAGATCTAGCCTCAACACACCCAAAGACCTTATCATCCTTAATAGCCTCCAACTGAGTTGCTTCCAAAGATTCCACCAAATCACTAATAGGGGAAGACTTATCCTCTTCGCCTTGCCCAACTACCTTGTTCGCTTCTTCCAAAATCACTTGGCCTTCCAGAATATCAACCTTGTCCTCCAACGCTAGGTCCTCTTCAATAGCCTCCACATTCTTAGACATGGCCAAAACCTATTCCTTCATAGGCTCTACATCCTATTTCAGATCTTTCTCCTTTTCTCTCCACTACTTACTGAACTGTTTCGACACCTTGAGAGGACACTTTTTGGCCCAATGGCCAATTTTTTTACAATGGAAGCAAGCAAAGGGTTTCGATTCGAATTTAATCGCTTGCTCCCACACCCCTAATTTGGAGTTAATATTTATCATAGATGGAAGATCAACTAATTGTTCCACATTTACACATAATCTAGCATAAAGCAGCCTCTTCCTAGAGGTCGTCATTTGGTCAATCGAAAGAAAACAGCCAAAAGTGCTTGCTATTCCTTTGAACACTTCATCCCAAAATTTCATTGGGAGGCCAGGAAGATGAACCAAAAATGGAGCAGCCGAAAAGGAGCACAATTTTAGGTTGAAACCTCGTTCCCACTTTTTAAGCATCAGAGATGACTTTCCAATAAACTAAGGGCCTCCCGTCAGCACCAAAACCAAATCATCTTCACAGTTAAATGTGAAAGAGAAGAAACCTTTAGCCATAGCTGCTACATCAATCTATCCCTTAGGTTTCCACTTATTTAAAGTAAACTTGTGCACCAACTCAATATGAGGTCGGGGACCAACAAATTTACCCAGCAAAGCCATATCCATATTGGACATACTTTTATCAATAATACAGTCTAAAACAAAAATAGAGTACTCTCTAGTTTTTGCATTAGCAGTAAACAACACCAGAGGAGTACTCTTACCCTTGGGTTTCACTCCAAATAAATTCTTCCACTTAAGATCAGAGCTTGACAAGAAGTCAAACTTAGTCTTATCAACCCCAAGACCCGTTGCATCAGGAGTCCCATCAACACCACCAGAAGACAAGACTAGCCCAAAATTTTTGGTCCTAAGATTCTCTTTTTCAGAGAAGGAGACTAGGGAGTGCATAGGAAACACAATCACCAAAGCCCCTTTCCCATCAGAAAAAACATTAGCAACTAAAGGGGACCCACAACACTTACCTGCCATAAAGGTGTTGGAGTACAATTAACATTGAGATGGGGGGTGAGTCAGTGTTAACAATCAAATAAACTCTTTTTATTTCTTTTAAAAAGTTTCAGATCATGGATGAACTTATGCAATATAAATCAAATGAACAAATAATAAACAAACATATACAAAAATTGACACATAGATTGTCTTGAGTAGAAACCCTCCTAGGGAATAAAACCACTCGAACTTGCCTCACTAGCTTAATATCAAAACTCACTATTTACAATACCTCACTGGCTGATTGATATGTCTCACTAACAGAAAGTGTTATCTCACTAATAGTCTTATAGTGCTATCTCACTGATAGTCTTTTGAAATGTACAAAAATGAAAGAATTGTAAACACAGAGTTGGTCTTTGTTTTAATAATTACATACTCTGTTCTGCAATGACCTCAACATCAAAATCACAAAATTCCAAATCTCAAAACAATATATATATTGCCTTTCTGAAAAGATATATTCTATTTTTTTCCAAAACCTCTCATCACTTTTTAGGAGCATAAAAAAGCATTTCATATGTTCTCTATTTTAAAAATAGAATTAGGTAAAAAAAATCTGTTTGTAACCTATATCAATAACTTCCATATGAAACTGAATCTGCAACTACCTTTTGCCAGATGTAAAACTACATTTTCTTACAAAGCTCAACCATAATCCTTCGAAACTATAAAAAACCCAACTTTCCAAGAAAGCAATAAACAAATAACCAACAAATACCTGCCATATAATCTACTAAGTTGACATAATAACCCCATCAACTTAAAACCACAGCCAAACCCATAAAATAATGACAGGGTTTTACTTAACAAAAGAAACATTTAGTACTGCAAACAAACCCTTATACTTAACAACAGGTTCTTATACAACAGTAAACCCGAATAGAGTTTTAAACAAGTATTTACACATCAAGATTAAGAAAAAAACCAAACTCTTGATTACAACATCCCTACGACAACTTCCATGAAATCCAAACTTCAAAAACTCAACATTAATAGTCATGACTTCCAAATCAAACACAATTACTCAATGATTATTAAAACATAATCTAATTCCCATCGATTTTAAATAACACTAAGAAAAGAAAAATGATGGAGAATAATACACTTGGGTCAGCGGCAAAAGACACCCAAAAAAAAAAAAAAAAAGCTCTTCACTCAATAGCGACTGCTTGCCCAAAAAACCGACGCCTGAGACAAGTTCATCTTACATCCACAATTATGATTAGGGTAACAAAAAAACATCAAATGAAATGAATCAACCTTTGATGCTTGTCCAAGACTTTCAAAGACCTTTTCAAATCTAACATAATGATGTTTCACATCTAAGCATTTTGATGGGAAATAATTCCCATTAAAGTCAAACAAATAATGACCACCAACAACCCAAAGATTCTTTTAAAGTTATTTTTATAAAATTTTATATTTGCCTTCTTTCATCATGAGCTTTTGAATAAAGTCAATTTTCCACCCCTTTTTTTAAAAATATTTCCTCACAATGATGTTGCCTTGTAAAAGTAATATAGTGTGTCAATGTGCCTTTAGAACAAACCAATAATATCATTACCACCTCTTGTCAATTGATCATAATGTGCCATCCTTTCAAAAGACTTTCTTCAAAACAATTTCAAATTCTATTTGGAGAACACTATTGCCTTGTAAAAAATGTATCAATGCCTTTTTGAATAGACCTTAGAATATAGTCTTTACCACTACTCTTTACCAAAATACCAATAAATATGCAAATGAAGTTTATTATTTCAAACTGATCATAGGCCAAGCTGGCTGAAACATACCACCACTGAATTATGCCAAATGCAGATGAAAAATGCTAAGATAGATCAACATGGATATATAAACTCAAGCAAGAAGAACTAAATTGTAAGATCATCATGTGCACAACCTAATACCTCAAATTTGGTGTGATGACATTAATGCCAACTAATACTAATGGAAAACAAACTCCCCCTTTGGCATTGATGTCAAACACAAAAGTTAATCAATAATATCATAGCTATAATATACCTATTCTGAACATGATGACTACACAAAGTACGTATCCATCCTATCACATTTCAAGGAAACCATCAAATACAACTAAGAAACCACATTAAACAAATTATATCACTGATCAAAAACACATATCATTGCCATAACACAATCTGAACTGAACACTGCAAACTAAACCTCCAAATTCTCCCCCTTTTGACATAATGCCAAAGCTAGAGAAACTAAACCAAACAGGGAATGTGCTCATAATGCCAAATAAATACTGAGGGATAAAAGAATATGCACGAGCTGCTCCCCCTATCTAAATGCACAAGAGCAACAACTAAAACCACTATTAGATGCCTTAATCACTATCAATTGGGACTGACTGTTACTACCCAATGAAATGTCAAGCCAACAATCATTCTAATAAAAATAAATAAACCTGCATCATATGAAATTTCCACTGTACGATCTTGTTCCATAATATTTTTGAAGGACTTTCATTGATTACTGTGAATGTGTATAAAAACACAAGAACACTATAAACAAAGAAATGCATTGTCATGGTTAGTGATACCAATTTGAAAAACAACATAATCTGATAAGGTCTGTACCATGCCATAGTCAACAAGAGTTTAATGACAAGAAATATAACAAATGATTCAAAGTCCAAGTAAGCACTATGTGGATATACAACTATATTATCCTTGTATAGAACTTAGACCTCGAGTCTACTTCATATATTATCCTTTCAAAATCTAAGATAAGCTCGGACTTAGTTCATGGGAAAAAAATATCATTTGTTGGAATAATTGCACCATACAGACCGCACCATCATCAAGGATGGAATGCATTGAAATGAAGACATGAAACACATCCAATCTTAACATTCTCAATCACACTAATATTGTGTCTATATGAAAAATCCCCATACTATTCCAATATTGTCAAATAAACATTAGAACCACTTGCATTTGATGTTGTAAGCACAGGATGCTGATACCAAAAACCAAAGTCAATGTCCTGCATTTTATCACTGCTCAATGTTTATTAGGCACAAATCACTTTGTTCCATTTGATCCACAGTTTCATACACTATTTCATGGGTTCACCACTATCACTAGACTAGTTCAAGAGCACTATCTCAAACAAACTCCACCTTGTATCATTAGATATTCTTTTCCTTGACACCTTGACTATATTGAGCCACTGCTCCACAAAAATAGAATCTTGTACCACTGTACCATGCATATTGATACTGCTACTAATGTATTGATCACTGTATTTTTTACTATCAAAGGATACACTGGCTTCTCACTAAATTTGAGATTGTCTTGACAATAAATAACACAATACATACACTGCACACTGTTTCAACTTCAACTGCACTAAACTTAAGACTTAGTTCATGATCCTTCTCAAAGTCACTTTTGTCTTGTATTGATGAGTCACATCACTTGACAACCTCTACAGCATCATAAGAAATCACTGTTATGAAGACTAAAAAGAAATGATGGCATAATCTTGGCTTTGTTCAACCACACTTCATTTGCACATACTCTGCAAATACTGCATACAACTGTCAAATGTTCAAACTATCATGTCATGGAATAGTGTAGAAAAGAGATCAAAGTGTTCAAACTCAACTCAACTATCATGAATAGTAAGCAATGAAACTAGGAAGGCAATAGCACGGTATAACATCAAAAAACTATGCAAGTTATATTATTTTCACCACTCTATGCAATCCATTTGCAAGATTGAACTGAACAGTTACCATGAAGATCAAAGTTCTTTCTTGAAGAATGTTATGAAGAATATGTTTTGAGACTTGAACAAGATGATTCAATCATTAAGGAACATAGTGTATGTTGTACTTGTCTTATATACATTAGGACATTGTCATATTCCACTCCTTGAAGAAGGTCAAAAACATGAACTGTCTAAGACTATGTCAAGATCACTATAACTATTGTAAGCCATTGTTGTCACCACAGAACCAATCAAGCAAACCACAAAGTCACTAAATTTTGAAGAGAGAAGCATTTAATTTCTCATTATGTTGATATATATCTCCCCCTAACTTCATGGATCTCTTTATACAACAGGTGAATAAGATCCTTCTTGTTCTAATTTTTGTTTTCTTCTCCAAATTTGAATAGGTCTCTTCTTTTAGTTGTTTGACATATTTTCCTTCTTAATGTGATTAGGTGGTTTCACAGTTATACAATAAAGTGTTCTATGTCCAAGATTATGGCATCTATAGCATATAATCTTATAGCTAACAAGAGGAAAAAAATTATATTCTCTTGCCAACCAAAAAGAACTTCTTTGATCATATCTTTCATGCATCCAACAATTTATTTCTATGTGACTAGCTTGGTTACACTTGTAACATACCACATTGTAACTCTTGTTTTTCATACTATAAGGACTATAATTCTTATGCCATTCAGAATCATTTCTACCATAATTCCTACAATCTCTTGCTCTATGACCATATTTATGACATGAATAACAATAACAATGAAATTGAGAGTAATTGTACCTCATTGAATGATTATGTCTGATAGGTAGAGGCTGTGAGATTTTATCAACAATTTTTTTCTTCTAATTTCTTATTGACATCACTTTTTGAAGCTGCAGTAGCATAGCTTAAGTCTATTTTCTTCATTCGAGTATTTCTAACCTTAAAACTCTGTACTTTTTCATTTGCAGATATATAAACTATTTCAGTTTTTGACTTTTTTCCACTTGAAGAGGTCTGTCCTATTTCATATCCTAGACCAGTAGGATCTCTGGAATGTTTTTTCTTACATAACATATCATCCAATGCATTAATACTTTTCTCAAACTTCTTATACGTTTCTAACTGAATCTTATGATCCTCAAGATCTTTCTTTAAAGCAACAAATTCTCCTTCAAGCTTATGACACTCAAGAGTTTTGGCATCCAAGTCAGATTTTGACTTCCACTATCCTCTTCATCTCCTCAATCTTTGTTTTCAGATTTAAGATTATGTTATCTGAATCATTAGAACAAATTAACATTGAATTCTTTTCTACACTCTTTTTCAAAGAATCAAGTTCATCTTCAAACTCTTTACACATTTATTCTTTAGCTTTCAACATGAATTTTTTTTCTTCTTCAATTCTTTTTCTTTCTTCCATTTGAACCTTGAGTTTCTTGTTTTCTCTTTCAAGTTTTATGATCATGTCTAGATCAGAAACAAGCTCTCCTTCAAAATCAACTACTCCTTCAGGGTTATTACCACACACTTCTATATCTGATTCATTCATATTCGCCATGAATTCATCAAAATCTATATTAGACACCTTGTCTTCTACAAAATTGTTCTTACTAGCATTTAAAGAATCAATTAACAATAAATTTTCTTGAGACAAGGCTTCACTAGACATAACATGAGTTGTTTGATTATCTTTTTGCTTGAAACTAGTGTTTTTCTTTTCACCTCTGTTTCTTTTTGCAATTAGCCATGACAAGTACTCCATGACCAGGAATCCCCTAAGATGTTAAGACTTAACTTACAAGGGTTTGGCTCTGATACCAATTGTTGGAGTATAGTTAACACTGAGAGGGGGGTGAATCAGTGTTAACAATCAAATCAACTCTTTTAATTTCTTTTAACAATTTTCAGATCATGGATGAACATATGTAATATAAATCAAATGAAAAAAAAAAAAACACATACAAAAGATTGACACATAGATTGTCTTGAGTGGAAACCCTCCTGGGGAATAAAACCACTTGAACTTGCCTCACTGGCTTAATATCAAAACTCACTGTTTACAATGCCTCACTGGCTGATTGATATGTCTCACTGACAGAAAGTGCTATCTCACTGATAGTCTTATAATGATATCTCACTGATAGTCTTATAATGCTATCTCACTGATAGTCTTTTGAAATGTACAAAAATGAAAGAATTGTAAACATAGAGTTGGTCTCTGTTTCAATAATTACATACTCTGTTTTGCAATGACCTCAAAATCATAGTCACAAAATTCCAAATCTCAAAACAATATATATTTCCTTTCTGAAAAGATATATTCTATTTTTTTCCAAAACCTCTCATCACTTTTCAGAAGGAGAATGACAAAGCATTTTATATGTTCTATGTTTTAAAAATAGAATTAGGTAAACAAAAATCTGTTTGTAACCTATATCAATAACTTCCATATGAAACCGAATCTACAACTGCCTTCTGCGAGATGTAAAACTAAATTTTCTTACAAAGCTCAACCATAATCCTTTGAAACTATACAAAACCCAACTTGCAAAGAAAGCAATAAACAAATACCTGCCATATAATCTATTGAGTCGACATAATAACCCCATCAACTTAAAACCACAGCCAAACCCTCAAAATAATGACAGGGTTTTACTTAACAGAAGAAACATTTAATACTACAAACAAACCCTTATACTTAACAACAAGTTCTTCTACAACAATAAACCCGAATAGAGTTTTAAACAACTATTTACACATCAAGATTAAGAAAAAAATCAAACTTTTGATTACAACATCCCTACGACAACTACCATGAAGTCCAAACTTCAAAAACTCAACATTAATAGTCGTGACTTCTAGATCAAACACAATTACTCAATGATTATTAAAACACAATCTAATGCCCATCAATTTTAAATAACACTAAGTAAAGAAAAATGATGGAGAAGAATACACCTAGGTTGGCGGCAGAAGACACCCAAAAAAAAAAAAACTTTTCATTGAACAATGACTGCTTGCCCACAAAACTGACGCCTGAGACAAGTTCATCTTACATCCATAATTATGATTAGGGTAACAAAAAAAACATCAAATGAAATGAATCAACCTCCGATGCTTGTCCAATACTTTCAAAGGCCTTTTCAAATCTGAAATAATGATGTTTCACATCTGAGAATTTTGATGGGAAAGAATTCCCATTAAAGTCTAACAAATAATGACCACTAACAGCCCAAAGTTTCTTTTAAACCTATCTTTATAAAATTTTATTTTTACCTTCTTTCATCATGAGCTTTTGAATACAGTCAAATTTCCACCCCTTTTTTTTAAAAGATTTCCTCACAATGATGTTGCCTTGTAAAAGTAATATAGTGTGTCAATGTGCCTTTAGAACAAACCAATATTATCATTACCACCTCTTGTCAATTGATCATAATGTGCCATCCTTTCAAAAGAATTTCTTCACAACAATTTCAAATTCTATTTGGAGAACAATATTTCCTTGTAAAAAATGTATCAATGCCTTTTTGAATAGACCTTAGAATATAGTCTTTATCACTGCTCTTTACCAAAATGCCAATAAATATACAAATGAACTTTATTATTTCAAACTGGTCATAGACCAAGCTGGCTGAAACATATCACCACTGAATTATGCCAAATGCAGATGAAAAATGCTAAGATAGATCAACATGGATATATAAACTCAAGCAAGAAGAACTGAACTGTAAGATCATCATGTGCACAACCTGATACCTCAAATTTGGTGTTATGTCATTAATGCCAAATAATACTGAGGGACAACAAAAGGACCCACCTGACATCACCCTCCCATCAGAAAATTGTCTGCCAGTAACACCTGCAACAACATCAAGAAATCTCACCTTTTTGAAATATGAAAATCGTCCACCGCCATCGCCACCACCCGAAGAGCTCTCCATCGCTACCTGCAATCTATAGTTTCAATCTATGTAGTTCCTGAATATTGTATTTTTCATATTAGGTTATATAGTTGAACTAGGCTAATCATTCTGAATCTTTTCCAATTCATTCCTAAGACTCAAAAGGATTAGATCTAGGTTTGATTGGATCACCTTTAAGGTTGAAAGTAAATCTTTGTACCTTGTTTATTTGCATTCTAATGAAACCCTTGGAAAAGTGGAATTGATCTTAGGTTCTTTACATTTAGAACTCATCCATCCCATTTCCATTTTTCTATATTTCAAAAATGTACTTCAATTTTCTTATTGCTTATACTACTTCAATGTTTGTTGCTTTTCTAAAGACCACCACCTCTATGTATTTAAATTCTATGGCTTTGTAAAGGAAATTGAAGTTGGTATATATGCAACTCTTTTCAATTTTTGACAAAAAAATAGTTAATGACAACCAAACCAGTTCTCCCCCTAACTTAAAGTTGTTATTTGTCCTCAAATGGAAAGGTACGAGAATGATGGAGGGGATGAATTCCAAATTATTATAGATATTTGATATAGTATAAATTAAATGTTACATGAACATGAATTCTAGATAAAATCAATAGAAAGTAATTTTAATCATAATATGCAATAATAAAAGTACTCAGAATGACATGGTGATGGAAAAAGGTCGTGTGTGTGATGTGATTTGAATGTTGTCATGTATCAACTTTGTGAGAGAATCTAAGTGATGGAAGTTAATGGAAGTATTGCAGACGAATTTTCTGTATACAGAGCTTATAAAAAAGATGACACATGTCCAAAAAGTATTAATACGGGAAAAGAAAGCTATAACATGAATGAGGTTTATTCATAATGAAATGATATGCTATATGTAAAGCATGATGAATAGGAGTGTTTACATGTATGAATGACATAAGTGATGTGTAATTGTAGTGATAGTGGTT
>VDFB02104829.1:0-65186 GCA_007258455.2 Sequoia sempervirens | reverse complement strand
ATTTCCAATCTAATCAAGGGAAACTCGAAGGACCCTCGACCAATTGACGAGGGATTTTAAAGACCTCCTACACTTTGGGCTCTACAAGACTTGGGAGGGCAGGTGATCCCACTTTTTACACCTCTGCACCATTATCATAAACAACATTAACAACAACAGATAATCTCATTTAATAGCTCAACATAATAGCATAATACTGAATAGAATTGGTTGTTCATCAGTAATATCAACTATTTGGAGCATGAGATAACTACAACATATTCCACAGTGTAAAATAGTTATTGATTTGCAATTTTTAGCAAGTGCTAGGTAAAGACAAACAAAATACTGAACCATACAAATTAGTACAACTTACATCAGTGCCATATATCCATTGAGGGAGTCAAATTCATAAACATCTAAGGGTTTATGCAGATTTGACACATAACATATAAGATCCTTGAGAACATTGCTTTACAATTTCATCAAAATGTATTCTAACCTAATACTACTTATCAAATCCTTATACAAAACATAACCACCTACAATCCCATTCAAGCATTTTAATTAATTTCTTGAATTAAAGCCAAAACATAAATCATACATGCCACAAGAGTGAGATGAACGAGACAACCCTTGATTATCTTATTCAAAATTTAGATATGCATGTACAATGGAGAGACATGAGTTTGAATTAATCATTTCAATTCAAATGCCAGTACTATCATAAAACATCAAATCCCCATGAATTGAAAACCTACTATAGAATGACTCAAAACCTAAATTGCATTTTCCTTAAAACCATTGAACTTTACAATTTGCTCTGCAACTCTACCTAGACTCGACCAAAAAATATATAACTTGATAACCCATAATTTTGGCCTTGAAATCCTTCTTATGGAAAATGAAGGAGCAAACAAGCATCAGGCCAAAAAGTACCTCTCATTTCACATGCTTTTCTTCACAAAACTCTTGAGGACAACAACTATACCTTATTTATTTCTCATTCTATGCCCTATTCATGCATCCTACAATTACAATAGTATCCATGGGGTCTCTTACACAAGCCACAATAATCACAAAAAGTGTAAGATCCCCTTTATATCATGTTTGGACTACAAAACCCTCAAAAATAGGGTAACTGGGTTGTATGCAAAGAAATGAAGCTTTCTAACTCAAATCAACACCTTAAGCCCTCAAATCAAATTCAAATCAAAGATAACACATATCTTCATGACCTGGAATTGATTTTGTAACTGAGGGTAATTTCTAAGGATTAGATTAGATCAATCAAATCAATATAAAAGACAAAAACCCAAAGATCTATCGAGTACAAAGGAAATTAAGCAATAAAATGGTTATACCTGTAAATCGCATTTTCCATGATTACCTCCATAGTAGCTTCTTGATTGTTGGATGATATTGTGCCCTCAGATTCGTTGTGCGAGCAATCTGCAAATGTCTAAAACCTACAACAAGCTTTGAAGGATTTATGCAATGTCTAAATGCCTATGACTATGACAATGTCTATGAAAATAATGACTACTAATGCCAAATGACTATAATAACTATTAAATTAAAAATGAAGTTGTCGAATCCCGAAATTATGAGCAAAATTGTCTTTTATAGAAAACACAATTTTGAGTGGACGGATGAGATTAATCGATGACAAGTACCTAAAATGAAAGGTCCAGATTAAGTATGAGAATCCCTAATTAGGGTTAGGGAAAATTCATTAATCGAACGGTCAAAATAATATCTCAGATAATTGGATCGACGGTGGAGAATAAATTAAATAATTAATTTAGAAAATAAAGATTTTCAAAAATCAAGAAGATAAGAGTTGGACTAAAGATCAGATTTGGAAAATCAAGAATCTGCCCGATTACTTGATTTTTGGAAGATTAGCTACTATTTTGAATTAAATTAATTCAAAATAATAATTTTGTGAGACAATAAATAATCTTTTTCATATTATTTACCAAAATGGACTGACAGTTAAGATTGTGATGACATTTTAAATAATTAATTTATTTAAAATGAGAGGAATATTAAATTGGCAATTAAATAATTAAATTTAATTATTTAATTTAGAAGATAAGATTAATTAATTAAATTAATTAATCAATTTATTTAATTAAGACAATTAGTGACATTAAATAAATAAATAAAACTTATTTATTTAATAATGGAAGAAATATATGACAAAGGGGAATTAAATAAATTAAGAAATTTATTTAATTGAGGGAAGACTTAGACAATTAATGACGTATTTAATAAATAAATAAAATTTATTTATTTAATAATCATGAAGAATAAAAAGACATGAATTAATTAAATAATTATGAATTATTTAATCAATAGTCGAATGTGGACAAGGACATAATTAAATGTCATAATTATGCTAGGACGAAAGTGGTAAAAATGAAGCTTGCAGGCCTAGGTCATTTTTAGGTGTCTACATTTTGCCCCTCTTTGTCATAATGTCGCTTGTCACATTGTGACAAAGAAAATAAGTCAAGAATATGCCCCAGTGCAAAATAAGATGAGGAAGAATGATGAGGAGGGTTATGGTATGCCCCTCGAGAGGAAAGACAGGTTCAAGAACATGGGTGTGCTCTCGAAATTAATGAGAAGACTAGAATATGAAAGACAAAGAAATGTTAGTGGAAAAGATGGATGATGATATGAATGCAATGCCTATATGAGATGAGTGAGAGAAGATGACACAATTAAATAAGATGCATGTTAGTTCCTAAACCAAATCCTTCAAAACCTTACCGTAGGACTTTAATATTTATTGCTCTTAATCATCATTGGGCCAGTTGTTGTGATGGCTAACAAACACCATGATATGACATAGATCAAGGTGTACAAGGTCATACCATCACATAAGACAAGTAGTCACAAACAAGTATGATCATGACTCATACCAAGAGCGTTATTGCCCCAGTCTTTGTCATAATCAACCACAAGCAGAAAAAGACAAAAAGGACAAGTCATGAAACGTCGTTGCTCCTCTAAATCCTGTTGCCAGGACATCCTTGAGGAACTAGCAACATGACTGCCTAAAAGAAACAAAATAAAGCCATTACCATGATATTTCATTATTTTTCTAAATCCTTTTGTCGGGATCTCGCTGAGAAACTAGTAACATGAGTGTCAAAAGACAAGACAAATGTCATGATACGTTGCTACTTCTCTAAATCTCGGTGTTAGGATCTCGCTGAAAAACTAGTAACATGATAAAAAGCCAAAAACAAATGCCAAGTGTTTGCCAAGTGTGTCTAGATGCTGAGTGCATTGATGTGTCAAGATGATGAATGCCGAAGGTTGCCATATTCAAGAAGGACACATCCTAAAACACCAATGTCAGAATTTTGTTCTTCAGAAGGACACATCTAAAATAACAGTGATGCCAAGAGGAATGATCCTTAAGTGTCAGAAAGGATCCCTTGAAAATGTCAAATGATAGGGATAATGCCTAGGAAGGACACATCCTAAGGCACCAATGTCAAAGTTTTGTTCTTCAGAAGGACACATCTGAAAGAACGTTGTTGTCGAGAGGAATGATCCTTAAGTGTCAGAAAGGATCCCTCAAAAATTTCAAATGATAGGGACGATGCCTAGGAAGGACACATCCTAAGGCACCAATGTCAGAGTTTTGTTCTTCAGAAGGACACATATGAAAAAATGTTGTTGTCGAGAGGAATGATCCTTAAGTGTCAGAAAGGATCCCTCGAAAATGTCAGATGACAATGCTGATTCCTAGGAAGGACACATCCTAAGGCATAAATGACAGAGGTTATTCTTCAGAATGACCCATCTGAAAGGTAACCAAGAGTTGATAGTTTGACCGGTTGTGATAATTTGACTTGTTTTGACTAAGTTTGACTTGTTTTGACCGAGTTTGACTTGTGTTGGCCATATGTCGATATTGTCATGATGATATGTGCCAATGAGATTGTCTTGTTGTGATAATGATTGTCATGATGAGTTTTGTTCGTTTGGGAAATATTCGTGTTGTCTTGAAGACTTTTTGACATGTGTGCCAGTGTGATGCCATGAACCCTAATGGACTGACCTAGTGTGGCCTCGGGGGCTCATCGACAGATGGCCTTGCCTACATCATACACTCAGAGACCTGTAGTTCGACACGACCAATGACTTTGTCTTGGTGACCAAAGATTGTGTCATGATTTTATTTTGACAAACCTAAAAGGACTGACCTAATGTCTCGGGGACTCAAATGTGAGTCTTGCCTACGTAGCAAATGTGTAGAGACAACGTAGTTCGGACAAATGACAAAATGATTGATTTGATTGACTTTGACCGAGAGATGACCTTGTGTTTGTGTTAATTCAGCGGTCGATGATTTGTTGTAGTTTTTCTTGAGGATGTTTTATGATTTTTAGGTCTTTTTTTAGGACATTTTGTGATGTTTTGGTATTTTTTTAGGACTTTTATGATGTTTTTATCTTTTTTCAAGACTTTTTGTGATGTTTTTGGTCTTTTTGTCATTTTATGATTTTTTTGGATTTTGACGTTTAAGAGGATCGTGACAAATGCAAATGACTGATGCCTACACATGAGAATCCAAGGACAAACATTATTGTGCCCCTAGTCAAGCTGAATACCAATTGACATGTGATGACAACGTTGTTTGACGTGGGAAGGACGCATCCCGAAACAACGTGAGGACAATGACAATAATGTGATGAAAGTATCGTGGTCTACAACGGGCCAGGAACGTAGTCAAGTAATGTTTTGGATAATGTGCTTGTATGGATTAGACTCGTTGCATTTGGAATGACTTGGTTAGGACTAGATGGGATGATGATTATCCTTAGACCGTTTGACAAGGGAAAGCCAAGATAGGTGATAGGCATGAAAGGATAGGGGGTGGCCTTGGTAAAGGACGGGAGACATGAGACTAAGGGAATTGTCATATGATTTTCAAGGACTATGTCATATAAGGACAATAAGACTATGATGGTTGATGACATGATGTTTCGTGAATCGTGTATGACCGAAGGATAGACATGTCAAGAGTTTTTCCAAAGCATGATTTATGTGTGCCAGTTTTATGTCAAGACCAAGGTAGGTGAAAAAATGGACGGAAATGATAGGGCTTAGATGGATGTCAATGTCATGAGGAAGGCATGGGAAATGAGACGACTTGCCCCCAAGTGTAAGAGTCCACATAGACGATTTATTTTACACATGATGCCTGTTTGCTAGGTTTTCATCATGGTACTTATCCAGGGCGCCTGTTTGCTAGGTTTTTACCATTGGATGAAATTTTTCTCTTTCCTATTTTCTTGAATTTTTGATTTTTTTGGTGTCACCAAGATGCCTGTTTGCCAGGTTTTCATTAGGGTGATGATTTTTTAATTTTTTAATTTTTTTTGTATTTTTGATTTTGTGGATAGCCTGGATGCTTTAGATAACCACTGATTGTTTTGAATCCACTAACGGTGCCGATGTAGAGATTGGTGCCATGATATGCCAATAATGACCTTGCTGAAGGAGTTATCTTGGCAGGATCGTAGCAGTTTTATACAACTGATCGATGTCATTGTGATCCTTTATGATACTAGAGTTGGCCTTATCAAAATACGCACATCACAATAGAGTGCCATGAGAGTCCTTGTGGTAAAGAGTCGCTGCCATGATGTGATGGATTTGTGACGTAGGATTTTTGGACTTTAGGCGAGATGTAGGATTATGACAAATGATGGTGGAGATGGAAAGGTTGTTTGGACGTTTGGACGAATCACTTTTTATTTTCCAAACTTGGGATGGTGGATGACGGATTTTGGAGGGATGGTGTTTGGAACCAACACTTTTATATTTCTTGATTGATGACCATTTTGAAGGAGGTGGACATGTGTTATATGTGGGAGTCCTCTTGTCTTGTAGCTCCACATTGTGATTGACTTTTGTATTTGATTTGGTGTCTTTGTTTGATCCATCTTTCTTTGGGATCCATTTTAATTTCATTTATCCACTTTTCCTTTTGTTTGATTCAATGGCCTTTGACATTTGATTTTGATCTTTTGATTTGTAAGACTTTTGTTTTTGTTGGTCCCAAAGGGGAGGTTGATTCATGATAGAATGGTGGTTTATGGTGTGGGTGGAGGGGGTGTTGGCAGCAATCTTATGATAAGGATTTCTCATGGACTCCATTTTGACATTTGTATCTGACAAGGTTGCCCCCAGTATCGAGGAGGAACCACTGGTATCGTTTGATTTTCTATCTGAGGAATAACCAAGACCTTGATGTTTGTAATTTTCCTGAAGTTGTATTGGTTCTAGAATTCCTTGCTCGTGTATGCCTAGTCCTTTTCCTTGATATTGCATGCTTTGACAGATTCTATTTGCGATGGGGTATTTGTTGTTTTGAAAGCAAGATGCTAACCCATCATGATGTCTATGGACTTTGTCACTTGTAATATTTTCTGCAGAAAGCACCTGCTCGACAAAGATAGATGACCCTAGTTGATAAAGTGTCTTAGCTTCATTTTCATGTTGGACATATTCCTGACTGATATCTTTGGTCTGATCATGTGACATGTCAGGTTCAGATGATTTTGTTGGTGCTTCCAAGGCAATTTCAAAGCCATCGTTATGTTTAGTGTCATAGAGTCTAGTAAATTTAGCTATAGCTTGATAATTTTCAAATATGTCCATATTGGAATACTCTTGTGCTTGAGGAATATCATCTATGTGTGTAATGGAGGCAAGTGTCTCATCTTGGGAAGTGTCAATAGTCAAGGCCTTTATAGGGTCAGCAAGTGTTTGATCATGAATGGCATAAAGGTCAAGGAGTGGATCGTCTTGGACTTCTTGGTCAATGGTAGGGTCTTAGTCCAAGATGGGGTTGTCATGGATTTGGACTTCTTGGTCAATGGTAGGGTCTTGGTCCAAGATGGGGTTGTCATGGATTTGGACTTCTTGGTCAATGGTAGGTGTACTTTGGATGTCATGATTGTCTTGCAGGAATCCTTTAATGGAGTTTAAGATAGGGTCATGGGATGGACTACGTTGTTCTTGACATGAGGGTGACATTATAAGGTCATGCTTTGGGCTTTCATTTTGACATGTATCCTCAAGTGTAGACGATGGGATGTGACTTTGAGTAATGACAAAATTTTCATGACTAGATGTGGCCTGTGAGGGGATGACTTGAAAAGGATTAATGAATGACAGACTAGGACAGGATGTGGGGACTTGGACGGGACTAGTATGTGAAGGACTAGGATATGACATGGGTACTTGCATTGGAATAGTATGTGAAGGACAAGGATATGACATGGAGAATTGGACCAGATATGACATGGAGTCTTGGACTGGATTAGGATGTGATGGCATAGGATGTGACATGGGGACCTCAACCGGATATGCCATGGAGTCTTGCGTTGGATTAGTGTAAGGTTGACTAAAATAGGACTTGGGGACTTGGACGGGATCGATATGGTATGATGTGAGGACTTGACATGAGTTGGTAGATGGTTGATAAGGCATGTAGACTTGGACGAGATTGATAGGTGAAGGGTCAGAATATGACATGGAGGTTTGGAATGGACTAGTGGACAGTTGGCTTCCCTTGTCAAGGTTAGGATAAAGGTGATAAGTGGACGTTTGTTGTGAATTACTGGTAGGATTTATGTCAAGCAACTGTTGATGGTGAGGGTAGACGGATGGAGGTGGCAAAGTATTTATGTCAAAGCCTTGTGGTAACTTAGCCCCTTCATCCAAAAGCATGGCTAGATACCTTTGAGGGTCGCGTAAGATTGATTTTTTGTCAAAGGAGGCTATATCAGGGTTTTGCACTGCAGCTTCTAAGTCTTTGACATATACTCATCCATTTTGGTCTCTTTGTATGAATGGTTCAAAAGGATTTCGTGATGAAGATGGCATGTTCATGGAAGATTGAATGTTCATGTTGTGAAATGGGTCAGAAAAGGTCCAATGTTTGTTCGTGTCATAAGTGTTATTGTCGATGTTGGGATTGGAATCTTGTTCAAAGTTTTCCATTTGTCCTTTTTTTATTTGAAGTATAGTCTCAACCATAAAAAGGGATTGCTCAAATAAGGATGACGAGAATGACAACGAAATGTGAGGATGATGACAACCTATGTTTTTTAGATTTTTTGGATAAAGGATGACAATGCAAGACTATGTTTTTGGATTTTTGACAATAAGGGATGCAATATGACAATGTTGTCTAAAGAAAATGACTAATTCCAAAGGACAATGAAGACTAAGATGACAAGTTATGTCACTAATTTTTTTTGTATTTTTGGAATAAAGGATGACAATGCAAGATGATGATGACGTTTTCCTAAGGAAATGATTAATGCAAGATGACAAGGTTGTCAAGGCCAATATGAGGACTAAGATGATGATGTTTGACTAAGGACTTAATGTTATAAATGCCAAGTCTAGGTTCAAAATGATGACTAAGATGAACAATGCAAAATCTAAGTTCAAAATGGGGACTGAGATTGTTTTTTGATGTTTTGCTGAAAAGTCTGAGTTGTCTAAGGTCGATTGTTTGTGTCTAGATTTGTGAATGTTGTGTATAATATTTGAGTAATCCAACAAGCACTTGACAAGCACAATGTTTTGAATGTAACCAATCGCACATCAGATAAGTACAATCCTAGGTTAGGCCATGACAATATTCACTAGATTCCACACGGGTTTCCCCAACCGCATATCTGTAGCATGTGAATTCAGATGCACGAGCTCCCCCTTACAGTGCACTCTCTTCTTAGGCCAACCAAGCTTTCAACCCCTATGAAACTCCCATGGCGAGTTGATCACATCTACTACAAACTACGAAAGTGTGGATGCCTTCACACTGACTGGTGCTGCGCTAGCAAATAGAAGGATTTTGGCTTACTACACAAAATTTTTTAGTTAGGGACCCCTGTTTGAGTGGCCATACATGGGGCAAGAGATTAATCACCATTAAGGTGGCACTCCAGCCTGAAGAGGTTAAGCTCAACCGGGTTTAAGGGAGTACAACTCCATTCGTATGACACATCCACACAAGCAACCTTAGGTTTTCCCTTAAGGTTTACATTTATATACCAGTCGGGAGTAGCTTGGCTTTAGCTTCATTGCTGGTTTGAGTCACGTTGGGGTGATGAAATCCCCAGGCAGGCCCAATTTCTAGAGTTGGTAACCGTTTCTCTTACACCCAAGATCGCCCGAAAGCGTGAGGGGAGAGGATACTCTGATATACCAAGTCAGGGTAATAACAGATAAAAATGGGTCTGGTTTTCTGATCACTAGGTTTTCACCAAGTGAGAGCATACTCACCTACCATTTTGCAAACACAGTTAAGCAAAGTAGACATGAATGTTCTTTTTATGTGCACCAAAATTTTAAATATTTACTAATCTATGAAAAAAAACAAGCACAATGTTTGTTTTATTCCATCTTCGACATTCGAATCTGTAGATAAAATATTATTAGTTTCTTTATTAAATGATCTTTGACACACGAATAATAACTGCCACACGCTGCAAATCTTGATTAGTAACAAAAAAAATAAAAAATAAAATTTATTGACAGCAGCAACTTAAAACAGCGATAACCTGCTCAAAACTTAACAAAATTTTAAGTGGTAGATATCCATGGAAAGCTGAAAATCAAACCTTCAAAACCCAGAAAGCATTTTCCACAATTCTACACAAAAAATGTTATAGACAAAAAGAAACACGGGTTTCAAAAGCTAAATTAAAAAAATAGCGATTAGTAAAATAGCCATAACGTTTTCAAATCTTAATGAAATTTAAAACCGTTTGCAGTTATGGAAAGCTGAGACCGAGATCTAAAAAATCCAGAAATTTTTTTAAAAGATTATATTCACCCATTTTTTTGTGCTCAAGAGAAGGTGACGGGATTTTGTATGACTTCTTAGTTGTAACCTGCAAAACAATTAAAGCAAAAAAGAAAAACACACAAATATTTCTATAGAATGTCGGGTTCACCAATGTAACTGAGGGTAATTTCTAAGGATTAGATTAGATCAATCAAATCAATATAAAAGACAAAAACCCAAAGATATATCGAGTACAAAGGAAATTAAGCAATAAAACAGTTATACCTGTAAATCGCATTTTCCATGATTACCTCCATAGCACCTTCTTGCTTGTTGGATGATATTGTGCCCTCAGATTCATTGTGCAAGCAATCTGCAAATGTCTAAGACCTACAACAAACTTTGAAGGATTTATGCAATGTCTAAATGCCTATGACTATGACAATGTCTATGAAAATAATGATTACTAATGCCAAATGACTATAATGACTATTAAATTAAAAATGAAGTTGTCAGATCCCGAAATTATGAGCAAAATTGTCTTTTATAGAAAACACAATTTTGAGTGGATGAATGAGATTAATTGATGACAAGAACCTAAAATGAAAGGTCCAGATTAAGTCTGAGAATCCCTAATTAGGGTTAGGGAAAATTCATTAATCGAATGGTCAAAATAATATCTCAGATAATTGGATCGACAGTGGAGAATAAATGAAATAATTAATTTAAAAAATAAAGATTTTTGAAAATCAAGAAGATAAAGATTGCCTTATTTATGAGATTCAAAAAATCAAGAAGATAAGAGTTGGACTAAAGATCAAATTTGGAAAATCAAGAATCTGCCTGATTACTTGATTTTTGGAAGATTAGCTACTATTTTGAATTAAATTAATTCAAAATAATAATTTTGTGAGACAATAAATAATCTTTTTCAGATTATTTACCAAAATGGACTGACAGTTAAGATTGTGATGACATTTTAAATAATTGATTTATTTAAAATGAGAGGAATATTAAATTGGCAATTAAATAATTAAATTTAATTATTTAATTTAGAAGATAAGATTAATTAATTAAATTAATTAATCAATTTATTTAATTAAGACAATTAGTGACATATTAAATAAATAAATAAAACTTATTTATTTAATAATAAGGAAGAAATATATGATAAAGGAGAATTAAATAAATTAAGAAATTTATTTAATTAAGGGAAGACTTAGACAATTAATGACATATATAATAAATAAATAAAATTTATTTATTTAATAATCATGAAGAATAAAAGGACATGAATCAATTAAATAATTATAAATTATTTAATTAATAGTCAAATGTGGACCAAGACATAATAAAATGTATTAATTATGCTAGGACGAAAGTGGTAAAAATGAAGCTTGTAGGCCTAGGTCATTTTTAAGTGTCTACAGATTCTACATCAAAATATGGCTGCATGTGACCATATAGTGTTGCATAACATGAAAAATAATTTTTTTTGAAGAAAAACACAGATTTTTGAATGTCAAGAGCTTGTATTTTAAATCCTCAACCATCAACAACCATTACAATGATTACTTTATGACTTTTAAAGGCCTTTACATGTCAACCACTGAACAACCACCTCTACAACTGACTTTTTAATTTTTTATGATCACATGAAACATAAAACGCACTAATTTCACGGTTGTTAACATCACTATTGAAATGTTTTAATTTTTTGACCTTTCAAACATTAAAAAGTACATCATTAAATTAACTATGTAATGGCATAAAAATTAAAAATATCATGAATTAATTATGTAACCACTTAAGTCAAATATAATTCTATCAAGAAATTAATATCAAATAGATAATATAATCGCATAACTCATACATTTCAATATAATTGATCTTCTTCTTCATCCAACTCTTTGTCTGTATCATCTAGTCCAGATTCGACATTGTAAGGATTGGTCATATCATTATCATCGTCATCGATATCATTTTCGATAATGTCATCATCTTCATGAACATTAACTCCTACATCATCATGATCTAGTTCCTCCTCTTCGACATCTTCGTCGGGGACATCATCAATTAATTGTTGATCCTGATCATCATCTACATCATCTTCTAGTTCTTCAGTATCTTCTTCTTCCACCACATTATACTTTACTAGCCTTCCTTTTGGATCATTTCTAACAACAAATGACCAACCCGGTTTACTTGGAACCTCTAAGTAAAATACCTGCTCACATTGGCTTGGAAGAACATAGGGCTCATATCCAGCTTGCTCGGTCAACCTTGTATTAACCATGGTAAATCCATTATCATGTTCAGTAACAGTTATGTCAAGATCATTTTTATTTAATCGTAGCTTGTACCATAGGACGACGAACAAAATTAATTTGAAGTACTTAAAGTCACACTCAAGTATATCATCCAAAATCCCATAGTATCAATTTTCTGAGACTTCTGGATGTATGTCGCTTCTAGATGAAACATTAGTCACCTAAAAGACTACAGTTATACCAGAATCACAAGTTTTCTTCATGTCATCCAACATTTTGATTCGAAATTTACAACCATTGCACCACATAGCCTTGTGGTGTTTCACCTACAATATGTCAAACGTAAAAATTATTGCAATATCGTCAGTTGATAAACATATTTATTCTTGGCCGAATGTATGCAAAGAAAACAATCTCAAGATATATATACATCAATATACTTGAAAATAATTAAATAATATGGGTGATTAATATATTTATACGTACCTGTTTATCTCTTAAACCATATGTTAAATCAATTTCCTTTTGTGTAACATTGGAATCTCCATTACGATGAGCTTCTTTAACCAATGAAGCCACACCTTCCCATGTTAATGCGCAACGAGATTGTTGACATTGTTCAATCCATACCATCATCCAATCAAGATTGTTGGTGACATACAAATGTAGTGCATCCACTCTCAACCAACTGTATCAAAAAAAATTGAAATTCACAAACGACGTATAATTAGTTAAATACCACAGTATACGACCTTAATTTATAATTGATGTATATTGAAGATTAAAAATTAAATAAGTACAATCTACATAAAATCCATATGTAAAATGTATTCCAATTAATATCCATGACCATCTTATAATTACCTCTCACTTTCCTCAATCTACCTTTCCCCATCAGGTAATCCCCTTCGAATTTGTTAATGGAGTTGGGATCCCAAATGCGGTCTACATGGATCTTTGCTACAAACTTAGGAAGATATTCACTAATGTACACAATGGTCTGGTATACCATATATCCCTCCACCATAGAACCCTTAGGATGTGCTCTTTTTCTAATCAAAGCCTTAAAAAATTTCAAGTGCCTCTCAACCATCCACATTGACCTTGTGTGTACAAATCCACACAATTCAATCTCGTCAACTTGGTGTATGAGGTAGTGTTCTTGTGCATTGAAAAATGTCGAAGGTAGACACTTTTGCATTTCACACATTAGATGAATTTTTCTCTTCCAATAATTTATATTTTCTTTATGGATTTCTTTAGATGACAACCATCTACAAGTGATTCAAGGTGCAAATATATTAACGAGATTTAACAAAAATATACAGTATATTATATAACAAGTAAAACATATGGAAATTATAAGATGTATACAATGAATTGAACAAATATCGTTACTTACCTCATGTATTTTCCAAGATCATATATAACTTGCTTAACATTGTTGTCAAAGTTGTCTGGGAGAGATAGAGGTAGAACGTACTGCAACAATTATAAAATGATCTTTTCATTATTTTTTCAAAAGTAGTAAATATAATACACTTAAAATTACATGCATTATACAAGTGTATATAATATACCAGAATAATTACCTTAATGAAGGTATGTCAATCATGCGTTTTCATCCCTGACCCAAATTCACCTTTCTTTGTTATTATATTGTTTATGTTCGTAAAAAATCCTGTGGGAAATCAAATTTTTCATATGAATTATTTTACAGCATTGCTTTGCTACTCTATTAATAACCAAGGAATGACACTTATATTAATTTGGTCTCCATCGCTATTTAATTGAATGACATTTTTCATTGCATGATTGGCTTCCTCAATGTCACTACAAATTTTGACATTTTTTTCTTTGTCATGCCTTCCTTCCAATATTTTTCATAACGTTTTTATTATATTCTTTTTGATATGCATTGTATCAAACAAATACACAATTTGTAGCTACTCATAGTAGGGCAACCTACTAAATTCTCTAGGATAACTTTTCAGTCCCTGTGGAAGTCGGCCATTAATGTCTTGATGACCTTCATGAAGCATATATCTTAAACAAATTAACAGCGACAATCATTGTCAATTACAACATGAGTAAACACAACACAATATAAAAATATAAATTCAAAACATATCATATATGATAGATAAACAATTTGATCTGATGTATAACCTTGACGATTAATTCTATTATATTCCAACTTCCATAGGTGAGGTGTCATTCTTCGTGGTTTTGATGTAGTCTCTTATTTCCCATTGAAAAGATGTTTTTCAGTAGTTTGATACTTATGATTTCTATGGAGGAAGTGCCTATACTCATCAAACACCTGCTTTCCTAAACTTGTTGAACAACGAGATTTCATCTTTGGACCACAATTTGGACATGCAAATTTTCCCTTTGTTTGAAGACCTACAAGATGATATATAATTGGATTAAATATGTCAATTTTTTTAATTATATATAATAAATAGATTATTTTAAAAATATACATGATATCTACTTCATAAAATTAAATATCGTTAAAGTGCAGTCGAACGTTATAACATACCACAAAAATGTGTTAGCTTTGGGGCATCATGAATTGTCCATACAAACATTATATGAAATTGAAATTGTCTTTGTCCTATTGGTCTAAGAGGGCGTCATACATAGTGATGCCATTCCATAGCTTTGGCCTTTCGTCGATAAGAGGCTCAATATATACATTCATATCTTTAACTTGATACTTACCTAGTTGAATCAACATAAACATTACATTATTATTATAACAATTTTACTGCAATATATATAAATTAATGTACATGACTATTGAATGAAAAAAATATAAGTCATTATGCAACAAATAAGACAAATGAGATGCTACTAAGTTAAAGAAAATTGATGTAAGCAAATACCTGGAACAATCATTGACAAAATTATGTGCTCCCTCTTTATTGACATCCATGGAGGAATGTTATTGGTGATAACAAAAACAGGCCACACTGAGTAAATAGATCTCAGCTCTCCAAATGGATTGACACTGTCAGCTCCCAATGAAAGCCTGAGATTACGAGGTTCTTCTTTAAAGTGTGGCCATTTTTCCTCCATGTCCCTAAATGTAGAACCATCCACATGCATTCAAAGAATGTCATCTCCACTTCTATTCCATGTATGGTAATCCATAAATTGCGCTAAGCTTTCACAAATAAATAATCGTTGCATATGTAGAATAATAGGAATATAATGAAGAACCTTATGAGGCACCTTTTTTGCTAGTTGATCTGTTTGATATCTACTGATATGACGTTTCAGGCATTCTATTGCAAATTCCTGTTGTTTATGATATATAATATTATCATTGGGACATGCATCTATTGCTTGATACTCCATTCCGATATCTTTCATAATGCTAGATAAATCTCGGTATGAGCGAGGTAAAATATTTGATGGTGGTAACAAAAATTCACCAATCAATCTACAACAAAAAATAATTTGTTAATATAAAGAATATTAATGGTACATATTTCATCATTTATTTACTAGTTGTGAACTAACAACTAAAATAGATGAAAAAAGATGACATATATGACATACCTTAACATCAATGAGATTGCTATGTTTGATAAACCATTCATAACCTTCAAGTTCAATAGCAACAATACAACAGAGAGAAGAGTTGTTTGGGAGCCTTCATAAAGGGGCTCGTATGCCTTCTCAAGGATAGGTAAATCATGAACATCATCAAATTCATCTCGATTATCATGATCAGCTCTGCCACTAAATGTGTCATGGATCAATGTATTTGTACCATCATCTTCAACTGTATTTTTTGGCGCATGATCATCTTCTTCCATAGGATCATTAACTTCATCTTCGATATTCACAGCTCCATGTTTGTCTGCTTGCAAAACCACATTCTTCAAGCCGTGATAATCCATATCATCTGCCCTAGGGTGCCCCACGTTTATAATAATGATAGACACAAATAAACCATGATCATGATCAATTGATTATATATATATATATATATAATGTTAAAACAATATAAACATTTACAAATTCAATCAATATAAACACATATAATGAACAACTTACCAATGGACAATAATCATGCCCCCTTCAACATGGCCATGATGCCTATAATGTTTCTCAGCTGTTGTGATTAAAAGCTGACTTTTCTTTAAGCCCTTGTAATTATTTCAAGGACAATAACATTTCCTATCACCCTTTCTTTTCAATCTAGCCCACAATCTATCAAGCGTCTCTTCATTTTGTTCTGGACTAATATTATCTGACATGATTTTTCTTTACCAAGCTTGACTATTTAGATCTTCAAAAAATATCAAACTCACACTCCAATAATTTTTATTCATAGACAAGTAACAAAATCCTAATAATTAGATATTTTACCAAAAATTGGCATGCAACCACCACGCAAGAAGATGAATAGAAGTTAATGACCCCCAAAAATGCTTTAAAATGTTGAATTCCAAAACTTATTAAAATATGATTTTACTATGAGTTCCAACCATTAGACTCCTAAAATTAGAATATTGAACTTGATCATAAATTTCCTACAACGATGGAGGTAGCAAGCTAGTAAGAGCAAGTGACCCATTCCTAAGGAGCAACAAGTTAGAATCATCATTGCTAATTTCAATACGGATTTATCCTTTTAGATAAAGATCGTGACACTTCTTATGATGGAACTTATCCCTAGGACCCTCAACATTGAGAGGAAGTACTAATCGCACAAAGGAAGCACACACTAATAGAATTTGGAAAATAAATGACTAGGTGACTAAAAAATTTAGTCACAACAACTAAAAATGACTAAATTCTGCTCATTTTTTGCAACTCAGCTATAAGTGAGTAAATAAATTACTAGTTTGGTCATTGATTAAAAATTATTTAGTCACACAAATAAAAATGACTAAATAGTTAGTCATTTATTTATTCACAATCCATTTGAATAAATCAATTAAGGAATAAAGAATATAGCCTACCAAAATGCTCTAAAACTTTAATAAACATACCCTAAAATTTCAAAACTTTTGTCGAAACCTTATTTTCAACCATAGACCGTCAGAATGGAGTTTTAATTTTAATAAAAATACTCTAAAACCTTCGTCGAAACATTATTTTCAAGCATAGACCACCAAAATGGAGAAGTGTTTCTATAAAGAATGACAGAGAACGGTGAGGAGATGTGCGTGAAAGGAGGCATAGGATTCATTGTTGCTTATCTCATTCCTGCTTTGCTCAAAAAATCTTACATTGTTTCCCCTACTATTTGTAATCTAGGTATTTACTTGACATATATTTGCATAATCTCAAATTCCTTCAAAGGATTTTGAAGTATCAATGTATCCTATATAGGGTTTAGAATGATTTCTTTTAATTAAAAAATAAATAAATGATGTATTTCTATGTAATTAGATAATGTGGAGATCTCTAAATCACCTTTAACACACTATCCTCTTTGTGCTTTGTATTCATTACTCTAGCTACTAGGGTTTGCATGTGACATATTTAATATCTTCATGACCGTTCCTTTTAAATAGATCTCAGTCTTTTCTTTAATAATTTTCATGGTAACACTTGAGTTCCATAATCCACCTTCAATCTCTTCTAGGAATGGTGTCTTAAGCTAGACTGCATAGTATGCATATAAAGCAAGTCCTTCATACCTACCATTGTTCCAAACCACCACTCACTGCCTTGCTTAAAATGTTGCCTCCATAAGCACAATAGCATGTTTTAAAATCATGGTTGCCAGTGATTAACCATTAATGTCACCACTTTCATCAAGATAGAATGAGATTTCTGTCTTCAAACTCAAGACATTATGCAAGATAACATTGTGAATTTTTTGTTGTGTATGATTTGATTTTCTTGCACATTCTTTGCTTTGCTAACTTCCTTTAAGATGAAATTATTACACCCTCAGCACCGTCTCAAACAGCTCACTCACTATCCTTGAAGATTCCTTTCATGAGCATCCTTCTATAAAATCAAACTATGCCCTATAGGCGCACCACCTCTGAGGGGACTCATTTGTTTCATGGTATTGTAGATCTTAAGATCCTTCAACCTTATTGACACTACTTCACAGTCCACAATGTATTATTCACTATTCTCCCATGTTTGACAAGTCTCAAAACACTGCTCAAACATGTAATCCACTACCTCCATTATACAGTAATGGCTAAGAAGAAACAGTGAACCTATGATTACCACTATTACTTCATTTGGAAAGTCATTCCCTGATTGCATTTTCCTTGTCTAACACTACCAAAGCATTTGAAAAACCCTTAAGGTTAGCAAGGGGTAAAGGGGAAACTCACTTGTTAAAATCTCCACTTTACTATGCAAGGTTTGAGCTTTATTATCTTGTCACTGCTCAGCCTTTTTTTGACTATCACATCTCAAGTGGCTGTCATTCTTTTTACCGTAGATTGCATTTACAAATGTCACTAAGCTACATAGTGTGCTTGTTATTGGCTACAATCTTTAGATTGCAAGATTTTGTTATTAGCTACAATGTCTCAATCTTTCAGGTATTGCAACCTCACTAATCTGCTAGAGTTATTGTTTATGTTTCTATGGGGCCTAGGGTTTGTACTTACAAGTATGCTCCACCAAAATGCTTATGTTGAGTATTAAAATAACCTTATAAATCTTGGGTGAGAAAATTAGTTGTCTTGACAAAGTTGTGGTATGATCTTGGATTGTATCCTAGAGTGTGTGGGAAGCTTGTGTTTGATCATTAAGGTATGTAAACCTGATCAGGGAAATGTATCCTATATAGCATGGGTCTTTCTTTAATACTTTCCATAATGGTTATTAGCAGATCACATTATTATAGTTTGCAGTAACCCAAGATTGCATTCAAGTATGTAACAAACTTGGTTTGTAGTTTAAGCTATACACTTTTAAGTAACATTCATAAGGTTTAGAAAATCTTGATCACTCTCTAGAATAGCCCATTAAACATGGGTTGTACTTGAATGCACTACATAATTGATATAACACAACCACTCTGCATATCAACCAAAGTTATAGGTTCTTTATTGCAGCAAGAGGTAATCACTCTTGGATCATGCTATAATTACATCGTAACCTGTTAAACTTGAGACAACCTGAATGCACCCAATGATGATTGACACCTACATTATACACCTGAATTAACTACATTATATGAGTGCCTCCATTTCTATCACAACATAGCCACATTAAACTTGGGTCACACATGAATGCATCTTGTATTTGTTATAGCACAACTGTGCACATGACCAATAGAGTTATGGATCACATAATTACAGTCACAAGAATTTGTTCCTTAGTTGTGATCTTATGGTGATTCCACACAACAAAATTTGGACATGAAATTCTCAAAACCCTTAACCTCTAAAAATGAAATCTGATGAGATGTTGCTTTAAAATATGATTTTCAAACCTAGAACTACAAATCGACTTCACCCTGAAATTGCAAAAGACAATGACTACCCTCAACTTGGCGATATCTTCTTGAATTTTTTTTTTTTCCTAAGAAAATCATCCTTAGTTCTCCACAAACTATCTCAAGTAGTGCAAAACACTGTCACAATAAATCAGTGAATTCACTTTTCTTTATGTCGGCCACAATTTGATTTTTTTCTTATTTTTCATGTTTGTCAAAATTTTGACGAAATTGCTAGTCAAAATTTTGATGAAACCCGAGTTCGTCAAAATTTCAACGAATGTCGAGGATAAACTTTTAAAAAATTGAAAATTACACATCAAATTTTACAAGCACCCGACAATACATCAAATTATACAAATTTCGTCAAAAAATTTCTTTGGATTTTATAGTCAAAAGAGTTGTCAAAAGGCAAGTATTCACCATTATTAAGGGACTCAAGAAGTTCTGACACCTCATATCTTGCAACAAGGTGATTGTATATGTTGCACATTCTAGTGTGTGTGAGTACATCATGGAAGGAGAGATCATCGAAAAAAGGGCCAATTGGATTACTACAATCTTCAAATATGATATTAAGGTCAAGCCCACAAAGACCGTCCAAGGAAGAGGACTGTGCGAGTATTTGGCACACGACGAAGAAATGGCAAGTGAAGAGGAGCAACCTGAGTTTGTTCTAACAAATGAATCCAAGTCTAAAGGTTGTTGGTAAGTAGATAGAGTAAGATTCATGGATACCAGAAAATATCTGCTGAGCCTTCCTTCTTAGAAGAGAAGATTCTATAGGTTGCAGAACAACGAATATGCACTCATTGAAGGGGTCCTTTCTAAAAGGAACTTCAATGGAATTCTTCTTCAGTGTGTCACCACAAAACATGCAAGGAAAATTCTTGACACTTTCCACAGCAATCCCATAGGTGGACATTTCTCTGCAAAATCCACCGCTATCAAAATTATGTGCGCTGGATATTTCTGGCCTACACTATTCAATGACTCACACTCCTTGGTTTAGGTATGCAAGGAATGACAATTCTTTGCAAGAAGGAGGAAAAACTCTGCAATTCCTCTCAACCTGATAGTGGTTGATGAACCCTTTGCACAATGGGGCCTTGATTTTATCGGGATGATTAATCTCGCTTCCAGTGCACGACACACATGGATCCTCATGGCTACAAACTACCTTAACAGATAGACCGAGGTAATGCCCCTAAAGAATGTAACAAAGCCACAAATTGTGAACTTCCTCAAGGAGCTGGTAATGAGATTCGACCTGCCAAAGACCATCATCTCTGACAATGCTAAGGCTTTTATGGGTTCTAAGGTATATCAATTCACACTTTTGCATGGCATATTCTTAAAAATGTCTTCAAACTAATACACGTAGGGGAATGGCTTGGTTGAGTCAACTAATAAAAAATTAGTTCGACTCATTAAAATAATCGGGTCAAAACATCAAAGAGAGTGGCATAAGAACCTTCGAGTAGTGCTCTAGGCAGACCAAATAACCCCTAAGCAAGTTCTCAAGACTTCGCCGTATGAATTGGTGTATGGGAAGGAAGCGCTATTGCCCATCTCCATGGAGATTCCTGCACTACAGTTGCTCAAGTCTCTAGAGATGGAAAAAAATGGAGCCATGGAGGTTTGGTTGGTTGAGTTGTTGGAGATACAAGAAAAAAGAGAAAAGGCCCTAACAACCATGAATAACAACCAATAGGTGGTTAAAAGATGGTTTGACAAGAAAACCTTAGACCAAGGTCTTAAATGCAAAGACCTAGTGCTAAAGTTCAATGAGAGGGCCACAAAGCCTGGCCAACATGGAAAATTTGATAGTTTGTAGGAAGACCCTTTTAGAATAATTCAATGCAAGCAACACAACACATTCAAATTAGAAAATATGGAGAAAGAAGCATTGGGGATTCTAGTTAACGAAATCCACCTCAAATTGTTAAATTAAGCTTTATTAATTGTTCTGCATATGTAAATATGTAATTATTATAAATTTTCCTTTGTGTTTTGTTGTTCATCCAGTCTTTCCAAAGAAACCCATAAAGTAGAGAAACAAACCCATATGCAAAAAATTGAAAAGGAAACCATAATGCAGGAAGAAAAAAGAAAAGAGACAAAAGTTTTAAAAAAGTTGTATATTCATTAGATGGTATCATATAGTTTGATATTACATTTCCAAAATGGCTCTAGGGCCATACTTTAAAGTATATATATACTATGTAGTTTTTCCAGTATATGCATTAAAATCCTTTCTAGGCATATATACAAAAAATAGATGAAAAGTGTTGATTCTTAAATTGTAGTAGGAGCATCATCAGCAATGACATCTGGAACAACTTCATCAGCAAGATCATTAACAGGAGCAGTAGGATCATTGACAACAACAGGTGCATCAATAGTAATGACTAGTGGTGGAGGATACACCAAGTCCCTAAAATCAGTATACCACTCCACGTCATAGAACAACACCACATTGCAGCAATGTAAAAAGAAGTGGCATGCATGAGTAACCCTTTGGTGGTGCTCTTCATGTGCCAAAATGTAGAATCCACTTAGGAACGACACCCACAACACCACTGCATCTTCTTCAATGTGTTTGTGGAGGTCACTCGTCATAGAAAGACCTAGGCCATACACCGCATTTGCCACAATTTCTCCAAGGCCACCAAGGTAGTGCTTCAGCAAGATTTCCAACATAAGTCACAGGATTATTGGCTTAGGGACCTGTATATCAAGCAAGGATGCAAAAAAGTGAGCAAATGTTGGTATTGACCCTATACTTGTCTTCATACTCTATACAGTCCCTACCCAATATCCACTTCATTGCTATGATAGCTAATGAATGCTTGTTCTTCATCATTCATTTCAAACACCTATTAGATCTTCACCTAAAAAAGTTGTTTGTGACTTATTGCTAGTGAGCCTAATTGGAGTATTCATGATGCCTAATTCTACCCAACTACCCAAATGCTAATTCTTCCCAATTACTAAGTGCAATTTTGCTATTGTCTTAGGGTCTATTTATAGAAATATCTGAGGTACCTGTGTGCCATAAGCATGATGCTAATCGAGTGTTAACTCGAAAATCCCACCAGGAGCCAACTCAAATTTCCCACCTAGTTGTGTCTGCCATGTACGAATTGTTGTGTGTGAAGTTAAGAAGTAATTAAGTAGCCAAAACTGGTGGTAGTCCTAGGTGGTAGTCTGCACGGCCAAGTGCTGATGTGTCACATTATGGTCAATTTCTAGTTTCCAAGGAGGAACTCAAATCTTTTCAAGTACTCATTGCATCTTTGGCTTAATCATTCTTTTTAGGATATTAATTGTAAAGCATGCAAAAGGTTTTATACACCTTATATCACTGGCTCAATTTCTCAAAAAATTGCACTATAGGACATGATGACCAATTGTCATTATGAATTATTGTCTTTTCAAAAGGGCAAGAAATTCATTTCACATGGGAAAAGGAGCTGGCGGTACATGCCAAATTTAATGCAGAAAGGAAATCATTGTCTACAACTCTGAGTAAAAAAAAAGGAAGCTAAGTGTTGCATGTGAAAGAACAACACTGTGCAAAATTTCTTGAGCACGCTACCCAATGCAAAGATTTTAGAGTGCAAAATTGTTGAAGAACACAATTGTAGTAAATTTCAGCACCGTAAAAATCCACAGCACCCTGAAATGGTGCAAAATCCTCATATGGAAGTGGAAGGCAAGGCAACCCAAGGTTTGTTTGACGCCATGTGTGCAACACCCATAGCCAATATTTTTAGTCATACCTCTTACACTTCGCCTGGGATACCAGAGAAGTCAAAGTGGATTCACACGCAGGCCATGGAAAAGTAGAAAAATCACAAGGACCAATCCTAGATAATGGAAAAATGGGATAACATTCATGATCC
Source organism: Sequoia sempervirens (assembly GCA_007258455.2). Classification (NCBI taxonomy): domain Eukaryota; kingdom Viridiplantae; phylum Streptophyta; class Pinopsida; order Cupressales; family Cupressaceae; genus Sequoia; species Sequoia sempervirens. The sequence goes on along the minus strand of VDFB02104829.1, from coordinate 41,753 downwards.
CACCCTCAAAACTAACCCTAAGAGTCTTAGGGAAGCAGCTTGCGAAAAAATGAAAGTGGCCACTGATGAACGTCAGTTGGTGTACAAGCAATGGTTCTGCAGTCTCTCACAATATATGGTCCCTTTTGTGCATTATTTCCCGAAGCTAGTTCATGAAGGCATTCAACATTTCAACCCAGATACTAGCACCATTGAAGGTCAAGAGTTGAGGGTTATAATCAATGAGGACATTATCAGGGACATGATATGCATCTGAAAAAGGGGCTCTAGAGTAGAAAGAATGGAGTCGTTTACTCCAGAAAAAGGGGACAACTATTGGAGACGTAGAGATCTTGCTATGGACTTTTATAACAAGGAAACCCAAAGACCTTAGGAATATTTAACAAAGCCACCACAAATTCCACTTGCGCACAACACCTTTAAATAGGATATGCAGGAGGCCTTCTCTATGATGGATTTTGTTTGTGGCATGGACAAGGACAAGTTCGTGCAAGAGTTTCAACTGGGTCTGGGTTTTCAGTTGAGGAAACAACATTCCTTATTTTGGTATGATTCAAAGAGTTTGTCGTCTAGGAAATGATGAGCCAAATCAAGGACTACAACATATAGCATAAGTTCAGGTTTCCTTCTCTCCTTTCTCATATGTTTTTACACCCTAACTTCTTTAAAAAACATATGAGGTTACCTATTTTTGATGAAAGGGGAGTAAGAAGGTTAGTTTTTGTATGGACTCCCCTCCTTTCTGCAACATACAACTATTATGCATTTTTGGACTGCTTCCTCACTCCGATTTTGCAATACTTTAGCAAAGATGGCAATATTTATCCGCTTTCCGCCAACCAAACGAGGTGGATGTAGAGTTTCACTCCTAAATGTGACTGGTTTCTCAAAGAGGATTTCACATTCATTATGCTATGTGGCTTTACCAAGGAACCGTTTTGACTCTTGTCATGTGTCACAAATAGGGTGTTGTCCCTTGAGATGTTCCGACAAATGTTGGTTATTGACAATAACTTTTGCGGAGGGAAGAACAAGAAAGGGTTTTTCTTCTGCCCACTGAGCTTCAAAATGGTGGTTATGGAAAAAAAGCAGACACATAAGTTGCTAGAGGCAAAGCTGGCTCATCTGGGGCTAGTATTGATTTGTGAAAAATGGCAATATAACCTCGACAATGACTTAGCAAACATAAATGTTCGGGTAACTCACAGCCCCCAACCTTACTTGGAAAAGTGGTAGAATCCCCTGTAAGAATAGGATGATCTATTTGTAGACCTGGTTCACATTCCTACAAAGGATAGAAGGCCAACATGGCTCAATTTCTATTTCCCTTTGGCGAAGTTTAATGTGAAGTGCCAAATGGGGGACACCATTTGCAATAATTTTGCTAAGCATTGGAACTAGAGTGAGGAAAAGATTAGAGATTTCTGGATTTACTATCAAGAGATCCAATGCCCTAATGCCCCATTCCAAGAGGTAGACAAGGATGAAAGATTCAATACTCTGTGGAACAGAGCGCATGATGATATCGACGCAAGCGATGATGAGGATATTGACCCAGAGGAAGCTAGAAAATATACAGGGAAGGGGAAGGAGAAGGAGAAAGAGGTAAAACATGCCCAAGTGTAGGAGAAAGAAAAGATGAAAAAGTAGCCTAGCAAAACTTCTTCAAGGGTGCAGGTGAATATATCATGTTTGAGAGCCTCACATACATGCACATGGGCGACAAAAAGACCTAGAGTAACCCAACAACATTCGTCGGAGGCCATAGAGGTGGAAAATTCCCCACCCAACAAAAAGTAGCACACAAATGCAGCTTTTGGAGAGGGTTCACATGAACCTACAATGAGCCAAGGATCGGAGTCATCCACAGCTCAGGTATCTTTCCCTCCCCCTCTTCTTGATTCACAATCTTTGGTTTCTCCCGCTGTCTATGCGCCACTTGTCGCTTCAAGTGTTGTCCATTCTGTCTATGCTTCTGCTGCAATGGTCACGGGAGGTTTCTACCAATTCTCCCAAGTGGGACAATTCACTTTTACTCCCCCTCAGGTTACTCCACCTTTCATTGGAGCACAGTCCGCAACCACTATTGCCACCCCTTTTTCTATAATCATGTCAACTCTGACTCAGCTTTCCCTACAAATGGAGTTCATTGTACCTCCTCTACCTCCACCGCTCCCCATGAGTCCTTCACCACTTCACAGACCGGACCTTGGTATAATACTCCCCCATTCTCCCCACTAACTCTCTCTTCTGAAGAAGAAATTAGCCAGAACCATTACTCTCTCATTCCATTTTACTCTTGCTCCTGGTTCACCCTTCGTGGGCGAGCTCATTAGATCACCAACAAAATTTATGTCAAAGAGTGATAAAACAAGAGCAACATGGGCTCACAAGCTCCAGAAGGAAAGGGACAAAGATGCTAAAAAGTTAGTAGAGCCACAGGTGTAGACCCTTTTTAATGAGGCTCAATGTTCAGTCATTTCATTTTGCAAACATGCATCCAAACGTCATCAAACCATAGGAGGGGATGTGACCCAAATATTACACCATCCATGCTATGGGAATCAATCTTTATGCTTCCTGATTGCAAGATAAAGTTGAGCTGATGGAGGAAACCCAGTGTGTGGTGACTACCGAATTTCTCAAGTTCGGTTGCCAACTAAAGAAAAAGGAAGATGAGCTAAAAAATTTCAAGGAAAGGATAGAGGTCCTACTAAAGGACAAAGCAAGGGACACTGAATTTGAACGCTTGTCTCAATAAGCACAGGTGGAACAAGCTAGACTCCAAGGGGAACTTGCAAAGTTCCAGTCCATGGATCCCGACCTAGTCACTGAACTACAATAGAAAAAACCAAGAGTTACAAGACCAATTGGCGTGGGTAGAGGGAGAAGTGCAACAAAATACTGAAGAGCTATGACAATAGTGAGCTTAATTGGAGCAAGAAATGCAACAAAAGGACATAGACTTCTAGGGCCGAAAAGCTCAATTTGAGAAGAAAATCCAGGAGGTAAGGCTCTCCCTGGAAATGGAATATGCAACCAGAAGCCAGGTTGAGGAAAATTGGCTTTCCGAGTTAAGAACCCTGTAGGAAAAACTCTCCACTATGGACAAGAAAATTGCAGAACTAATGCAGGATGTTGGTTCAAGGGATGCAAAAATTGGTCTTTTGAAGAATCCTCCCCAACCCCCTACTGCCCAGTCGGAATCCTTCTAGTAGCCCAAAAACTATATATTTCATACTGGGAAAAGGTCAAGGATTTTTGTTTAACTCTTCAGCTAACACTTCAATTCATTATAGAGGCGACAAATTTGAGCAAGGAGGTTCACAAAACAATTGAGCAATTCCCATAGTTCATTGCTTAGAGGGTTCTTGAGGTAGAAAATTTGCTAGATAAGTTGTACACAGTGTCGAACGAGGACTTAGTGAGCTCAGAGATCGATGATCGGGGGTCAGCTACTGGGAAAGCAAAGGAATTAATCTGATGTAATGCAGCCATCCTCCATGCCAAAAATTGCTTAGTAATATTGAGTCGAACCTGAACAATATGCAGACGAAGTTCTCCCAACTGACTCAAATGGGTTTTCCCTCACCTTTCCTTTCTGATGATTTGGTAGCCATAGCGGAGCACATTGCAACAAAGATTGAGGAGAAGCAATAGGATTTATCCGCTTTCCAGAGTTTCAGTCAACCCCTTACTGTCATGGATATTGAAGGCGTTACTCATCAAATAGCGTGGCTACCTTTTTAGCTTGATTCTAGGACTGGAATATCGATGGAGTCTCCCTTCAAGGAAGTAATCGATCTGCACGAAGCACAAGAGAATCTATGCATCATATCAACACCATCTAAGGCCAACTGGATTCCTCTGCAGACCACACTCTCAAAGATCTAACTCCATCACCCATTGAATAAGGCTCTGGTCTTTGAACCAAAAAATTTTGGTTTCCTTGTTCTATAGGTGAAACGCCCCTGGTAGTCACCAAAAGTTGTGGATATAAAATCCCTCAAGCTCCCTTCGGGTTGATAATTTTTTTCTTGGCCTTTGCCAAATCCCCATATATTTCAATATATCCAGGCCCCTTTTTGAAGAGCCCCAACCTATTGCTATGTGTCCACCATGCGCTCCTTGCAAGGATTTCCTCCATTTCTTCTCTACTGAGCCCCACCATACTTCCATGTGTCAACAACACGGGCCTTTGAACTCTTGCTTCCCTATGCTTCTCTACCAAGCTCCGCCCACATGCTACGTAGCATCATTTTGCATACATTTTTGGCAGACCCCATAGTTAGCACTGGTAGTGAAGACTTCTCCATGTGTCTTCTCTATGGGGGTTTTCTTCATAAGGAAAAAAGACTTAACAACAAGCCCTTCCCTATTGTCATGCGTCCTAACTGACATCATGGGTGAGTGACACATGTCTACATGGCATTTTGTTGCTTCTACACTGGGAACACAACCATCATTTGCAGGGGATGCATCTAGCTCGAAGGTGACTGTATTTTGTGTCTCAAAATCTTTTCTGTTGCTACAACCTTAGGAAATCATTGCTATAGACATCATTGCTCATGTTGAGGGAATATTTTATGTTATTGGCTTTCAGGCTGTGGGATGTTTCTCTATAAATATTGCTTCTTTCTGAAAGTGAGTTCAGAACATACACAAAAAAATGTGAAAACACACTAGGCCTTTTGTATTGTTTTTTATTATTGTATTGAGACTCATAGACTATACCATTGTTGTTCATCCTTTCTGTCTCTTAGCTATTTGACAAAACATTATACTATGCCATTATTGTATTGGGTATTTTATTTGCAGAACTTCTATAATTTCAATATAAGTTTGTTGATTTAGACCATGTCTTGGACTCTTCGTTTTAGTAAATGTGTATGGGAGTTATTTTATGTTATTGAATAGATTATTTGGACATGTAGATTGTTGAATGAGCCCTTAAATCCCATCCTAAAGGGATATTTACTTTTCCCACACCTACATCTTGGTGCATTTCCTTAGGTTAGATCTTTATTTTTTATATCTGCTTCTATTTCCCATTCCAACCCCCCAACTATAGAAGGAGCCAACTTCTTTAAAAAACTGAAGGTCACTTAGTTTAGCGCAATTAGTCCCCCCATTAACTGAGTTTCCCATAAGGTTGTTGCTTGTCAATTTTAGGCATCAACAGACCCCTCTTGACATATTTTCTACTTTAGTGTGAGTCTGAGTGTAACTTCATACTATCACTAAAGTGGGGACTAAATGTACCATCGTAAATTATCACCCTTGACAACTTCACCTTATATTCCCCCCCCCCTTAAATTATTGGACCTAATTGAGTACTCAATTTCCTAAATTATGCATTCTATGGCCCATTTTTAATAATTATTGATGAATTGCAAGTGGGAAATAGTTGCATGTATCTAATACCTTTCCCTCTACACTAAATTTTTGGGAAACAATTGCATTTATCTAATTCTTGGAATTGAGCATCATCTATCTTATCTTCTTTGTTGCAAAGTAGGAATTGGTGCATATCTTCATACAAGTAAACATAAAATGATGCATAGGAGATAATGAATAAGATGTTCAAATTCAAATCCTCTTCAATCAAACCCTTGTCAGCTCACAAGTCCACATATTGGATATCCCACCTAAATAGTTGTTTAAATGAAATAAAATCCTTTAAAATTACTAACAACTTATCTTCTAATATAATATTTAGTAATTCATCTACTTTCCTTTGATATTTGATCATGCTCAAGGGAACCGCTTTCAACTGAAAACTTATGCATTAACTTTGCAAATGCATTTTAAAGGGCATTATCACTCTAGGAAATATTGAATTGTAATCCTTTCAAGAAGAGATTAGAATTCATATGTTATAAATGGGGCCTCTTATTTGAGTGACTAACTCACAAGGATATACATTTGCATCTTAATGCCACGTTCATGCTATAAAAAGTTGGCTTATTTGCATATATGTTTCAATCTTCAATAGACCACACATGTATTCACTATCAATTCCATACTTGATTATTTTGATGTAAACTAATATCCTCTTTAGCTTCTTGGATATTTGAGGAAATTTCAATTATTTTCATTACCATATGAGACCACATGTGGCAGGAATTCTACTTCATGGGTTACATAAAATAAATTCTTTTTTTACTCAAAATGACAAGGATACATTCCTTGAAAATATGAGTGCCTATATATGTATCAACGACACTAAAAGGGTCATCAAGGAGATATATATCTTCATCTTGGTATAATGCACATGTAAGTTTTAATCTTTATGTTTGGTCACCATTTAAATTAATACCTCTTTCTCTAATTTCTATTTGGTCACTATAGGAAAAAGAATCAATCTCTCTCTTCAAAGCATAACCCTAAAGTATTCACTCATATCTAACGCTCTCCTTTTTCTTCCCAAAGATAATATTCTCCTAAATTTTATAGATTTATATCCATGAAAGTTGAGTGACATAAGGTTTTGTTCCACTTGACTTTGCTTTGCTAGAAACTCTTCTCCTAATTTACTATAAGGAAATATACTCCTATCTAGACATGAGGAGGTATAAAGGGAATTTTCATAAATTTGGCCCCTGCATATTTGTTGAATTGTTTTCTAAATACAATTGTAGTTGGATTCACTAAATCATGGTCACCATGAAATATAAGTATTTGGGTTACGAGAATTTGACTGGTTTGTCAAGCATGTTACAAGAAATTGAGGACACTAAGCTAGTGCACATAAATTTTGATAAATTTTGAGAAAGAATTCAAAAACAAGATATGTCCCCAATAACCTAGTGATTAATTATGAGTGGGTTGTTGCAAGCTTTCCACAAATTTTCTGTGGCAGTATGATATATAAACCTATTCATAGAATGCATAAATCATTATTATTCTAATACAAGAGAAATCAAAACAAATGATAATTGAATGGTTGTCAGGGAAAATAGAGATACTTTTTCTTCATGCTTACATTTACCAAAGAGAGAAGAGTACATAGACTTCAATTTTATCCTTTCTCACCAACATTTTCAAGAGAAGAAAGGTCAATATAAAAATGTAATTGCTCAAGAATGGTTTGCTACCCCAAAAAAAAGAAAATCTCAACTACCAAAAAGCTACATAGAACTTATTTTGTGGATGAGATTTAAGGCAAGATAGTTCTCTTGAATAGACTAAAAGGTAATGAAAAAGACCACGAATTTAAAGATTGGATGTACTTCTTCATCCAAATAATTATTCATGGTGAACAATATCTTGACTGGGCTCAACTCATCAGTGATCAAATGCACTCGATGATAATTCAATATCCACTCAACATATCCTTCTATATGTCTTCTTATATATTCTATACTATTACTTATACAAGACCCTGGCCATTTTTGTGACTAGTCAAGGTTCATGATGAAACAATCCAAGTCTACGATTACTATACTTAGCTCCAATTGCAAAGGAGTTTCTAGAGTTTTAGATGATTAAATGATACATTTACTGTGAGGATGGTGAGGGATATCCAAGGAGATATGGGTTTATGGATTTATCCAGAGGTTGTTCACCTAATTGATACACATAACAACCATTTCATACAATTTCAAAGATTCACATATATTAGAATTGGAGGATTTGATGGGCTATCTTAAAAAATTTCTAAGTATGTAGAGGACAAGTTTTTTCTCATTGAGGTATGTAGATAGGTGGTTGAGATGAATAAAAGGTGCCAAGAAAGGAAAAAGGTAGATATTTGATTCCCTATCGACCTTGGTTACTATTCCTATAAATCTATGTCTAATGCTCTCAATATTGAAGACTTAGTGAAGTTCTCTATGCAATTTTATGAAAGGATATTTCCTTTTGATAGTAAAATTTTTGCTAAGGGCAATCTGCATTTAGGGCTAGCTTTCCACCACATTCCACATTTAGAAGACTATTGGGTAGACTGTGCAAATGAATATGAATTTTGAAGAAGTTGGATGAAATTGTCACTAAGGAAGATTGTAACATTCAGATTAAATTGGGATATCCAAGGTATTGAAGATGATGAATTGGATTTAGTAGACCCAATTTTTATCACCATGTACAAACATAACCAATTGTGTCAATCACTTGGAGTATTTAAGAAATTGAAAGTATTGATGCAACAATGCTTGATGGTAATCAAAGGAACTCTAGAGTGGGTGGTCAAGAAGACTACAAAAAAAATTGCTATGGTGTCTTCAAAGTCTCACGATACTTAAAGACAAGTAGAAAGAGGTCAAGCACAATCATATTCTACTTCACAACCAACTACTTATACTCAATAGATAGCTTTAGGAGGAAAAGGAGATGGTGATGAGGATCCCCTAGAGAAAATGCTTTCTGAGAAGACTTGTGAGGGTACTACCCAATTTAAGAAAACTCAAAAATAAAAGGAGAAATAAATAACATAAGAATAAATTGTAGGTTTTCCTTCATCTCCATCTTAGGAAAGTGGTTCTTCTTCTTCTTGTTCTTCCCATAATTCTCCTCCACCAAATATACCACAAAATTCACATAGGGCAGTCCCTAGTCTACCTTCTTCCCCTGAGGTTCAGATCTTTGGTACTCTACCCCTTAGGAGGGATTTACATTTTGCATCTCTTGGTACCAAATCTATGGATATTCCTACCTCCTCTTTCTAGTTAGAATAGACACTCTCCAAAAAGAGGGAAAAAGTTCAATTGAGTCTTCCTAATAAGGATTTTGTTGGCCAATTAATTTAGAGAACTCCCAAGCCCAAGAAACTAAAAAATACATCTAGATTGATGGAGGATACTGATACAAGGAATATGTATGTGGAAGTAGCACATCCCTCTACACAAAAGGATGCATGAAAACCAAATGTTAGTGATTTCAACATCACTAAGTTAACTTGGGGTCTTCTACTAGGGATGGGGATGTTCACAACTTTCAATTGGTAGCTACTAGACTTATGCAGAGGATAGCCAAGGATAAACAAACCAAAGATGAGTTGAAGCATTAGGTAAAGATACTAACTGATTGCTTAAAATAATTGATTGATCCCTCCCCTCAACCAATCATTTAGCTAAGTACTCCTTTTGATCCAAGTTCATCTATAGGAAAGAATATGGTTAGAAAAATCCATGTTTACAAGAATTATGGGAAGGTCACAAAAGACTGGACCAAGGATATCTTGGTTGGGGGAACGAAGTTCATCATAGACATGAAAAAGATCTGTGAAGATATTGAGGTGCTAAAAGTGGAGATTGATAATAGAATAGCTACCACTAAGCATGAGGAACCTATATGGGTGAAAACCAATGTTGATCTCAAATAAATGCTTGATGTGGGTCTAGATAAATTAGTAGTTAAACCATTTTTACCAAACATTGATGATGGTAGACATTTTATGTGGAAGAAAAGCATCAAGTAGAAGTTCTCATTCCTAAAGAAAAATATACTAGATAAAAATAAATATCTCAAGGAATGCAACCAGATGAAGGATGACATCAAGAGATACCTTTTTGTAATAGGTGTTCATCTCCAAAGAGAAGAGAATGCTTAGGAAAAGGACATAAAAACTCTAAAGAGAGAATTCAAGGAATCGACCAAAAAAATAAATATTTGACAAACAATATTTCAATGTGGAGAGTATGAGGAATATGAGTAATATTGACTTCATTATGTCTCTATTTGTTGGTCATGCGATAACTCTATCTAGAAAGGTGGAATTGGTACAAGGAAATGGGGCTTTATGGAAGCTAAGGACCAAAAATGTAATTATTCTACTTGACATAGTGAAATACCTTTGATAATCAAAGCTTTCTACATATACAAAGCCAAAACCGCCACACAAGATGCCAAATCATCTCAAGAAGGGAACGTCAAAAGTGTGCCACCTCAATGACATTTCTTGTTTTTATTGGTTATATTTTATAAAAGAACTTTAAAGTTCTACGAAGTTTGAGAGACTTTAACTTCTCTTTGTAGTTACTTTTCAAGAAGTAGTTACGTTTGTGAATGCCATATATATGTTATGATGTTATTGAATAGCTCTCTTACAAAAAAATTGGGGAAAAGGAAATAGACAAAGATAATAGAAACTTGAGGATTGTATGCCTATGAGTTGACAAATTAGATAAATGAATGAATGAAATATTTTATGATTTGTGCGTTGTAATTGGGTTCTTTGGTTATTACATTTATGTGTGAATATGAGTCATTTTAGTTATTTAATCTATTTAAGTTTCAAAATTATCTTTGGTTGATAAGTTCATCAATTTATGCTTTGTGGAAAGTGATTGGTTTGTGTTTTGATTGTTTTCTCAAAAATTAAATCATACTCGATAAGAATTCATTGGTAATATTCATAAATATTTTTTGATTCAAGTATTTTGTCCTTTTCTTCTTTTTGGTTAAAAGAAAACCCCTATTGAAGTTTTATTTATAGAAAATAAATTATTTTCTTATCAGACGAGGGAGTACCTCATAAAATTCAGAGCCCAAAATTATTCCACATAGAAATAATTTACCCAACTATTGGCTATTGATTGTTTCTATCAAATAGAAACAATCAAGTAAGGATAAAGAATTTCAAATAGTGAAAAATCCATTAACTAAAAAATTCATACAACAATCAAATATTTGATAAAAACTAGTGGTTAGTAAATGAATTGTTAGGCAGTTATTATTGTTGCAAAAGTTTGATATAACCATTGTGGATAAGCCAGGGAAAGAAAATGTGTTAGTTGATTTTCTTTCCAGACTAAAAATCAAAATAGAAGTTGTGGATGATTCCTTTCCAGATGAATACTTATTTTCCCTCTTAATGCAAACACCTTGGTATGTAGATATAGCTAATTAATTGGTTGCAAGAAAGATACCCCCACATCTCTCACCTAGAGAAAGGCACCATTTAGTTGAACACATCTTTCCATATTCCTAGGTGGTTGGTTATCTAGTATACACAGGACCAGATAATATAATGAGAAGGTTCATAAGGGAAGATGAAGTATATGATATCCTCAAGGCTTTTCATGATGAGTCTTGTGGATGACACTTTTTAGCTAGGAGAACAACTCTAAAGATTCTAAATATTGGTTACTATTGGCCAACACTTCATAAAGATTTAATCAAATATACAAGGAGATGTGATAGATGCTAGAGGATGGGTAGACCTATAAGGAGTGATGAAATTCCTCTACAACCACAATTTGTCATTACATTATTTGATAAATGGGGATTATATTTCATTGGACAAATAGCTCCCACCTCCAATAACAAGGAATACATACTAGTCTGTACAAACTATATAAAAAAATGGGTGGAGGTTTAAGAATTGCATTTTGCTAGAGATAGAAAGGTTGTAATATTCCTTTATGAGTAAATCTTCACAAGATATGGTGTTCCTAGGGAGATAGTTATAGATCAAGGACCCCAATTACTTTAGAATTGATTGCCCAATTGGTCAAGGAATATGGGATTAGACATAAAAATTCAACTCCCTACCACCCACAAGCAAATAGGAAATTTGAGGTCACAAATAGGGAGATTGATTACATTCTAACAAAGACATCCCAATTGCATTAGAAGGATTGGGCAATAAGGTTACCAAAAGATGCTTGGGTGTACAAGACAACCTAGAAAACCACCACATGAATTGGTGTATGGGAAAAAGGTTGCCCTTACCATTGACTTTGATCATAAAATATTCTGAATAGTAGTGTAGCTTGGAATGGATCTCTTTGAAGCTCAGAAAGACATATTACACAATCACAATGCGATGGATGAAATAAGGATGGAGTTCATCCATCATACAAAGTTTGTACAAAAAAAAGAATTAAATGGCATGGAAAATTTATCAAAACCAAGGATTTCCATGAAGGTGACTGTGAACTACTTTATGATTCAAGGTATATGACCACAAGAGTAAATTACAAACATAGTGGCTTGATCATTATGAAATTAAACACGTCTTTCAAAATGGAGTAGTACAACTATCTAAAATAAATTCAGTCATATTCTCCTTGATGTTCAATGGATATAGATTAAAGCTTTATAAAAATCCATTGTATAAGGAATAATCTCTACATATTTTGCAACAATAATTTATACCATATATAGATTCAATAATGCTTGCAAATCATGAAGACATGGTTGAATCACCAATTACTACATCTATAGATGAGCCAATCATCTTACCTACTAATAGATAGTAGGTACGATTCTCACTAAGCAACTCACATACACACACATGCACTATCCCTCCAATAAATTGTACCACCAACAACAATTATTTCTAGATATGCACAAAAATTTCACGGGACCTATGGTAACAACCCCAAGACATTTGAAAAAAGGGGGACCTATTCTACCACTACCCACAAAAACTACCTCCAGGTCACTATCACTAGACCCGCAACCACTATCACTACAATTACACATCACTTATGTCATTCATACATGTAAACACTCCTATTCATCATGCTTTACATATAGCATATCATTTCATTATGAATAAACCTCATTCATGTTATAGCTTTCTTTTCCCGTATTAATACTTTTTGGACATGTGTCATCTTTTTTATAAGCTCTGTATACAGAAAATTCGTCTGCAATACTTCCATTAACTTCCATCACTTAGATTCTCTCACAAAGTTGATACATGACAACATTCAAATCACATCACACACACGACCTTTTTCCATCACCATGTCATTCTGAGTACTTTTATTATTGCATATTATGATTAAAATTACTTTCTATTGATTTTATCTAGAATTCATGTTCATGTAACATTTAATTTATACTATATCAAATATCTATAATAATTTGGAATTCATCCCCTCCATCATTCTCGTACCTTTCCATTTGAGGACAAATAACAACTTTAAGTTAGGGGGAGAACTGGTTTGGTTGTCATTAACTATTTTTTTGTCAAAAATTGAAAAGAGTTGCATATATACCAACTTCAATTTCCTTTACAAAGCCATAGAATTTAAATACATAGAGGTGGTGGTCTTTAGAAAAGCAACAAACATTGAAGTAGTATAAGCAATAAGAAAATTGAAGTACATTTTTGAAATATAGAAAAATGGAAATGGGATGGATGAGTTCTAAATGTAAAGAACCTAAGATCAATTCCACTTTTCCAAGGGTTTCATTAGAATGCAAATAAACAAGGTACAAAGATTTACTTTCAACCTTAAAGGTGATCCAATCAAACCTAGATCTAATCCTTTTGAGTCTTAGGAATGAATTGGAAAAGATTCAGAATGATTAGCCTAGTTGAACTATATAACCTAATATGAAAAATGCAATATTCAGGAACTACATAGATTGAAACTATAGATTGCAGGTAGCGATGGAGAGCTCTTCGGGTGGTGGCGATGGCGGTGGAGGATTTTCATATTTTGAAAAGGTGAGATTTCTTGATGTTGTTGCAGGTGTTACTGGCAGACAATTTTCTGATGGGAGGGTGATGTCAGGTGGGTCCTTTTTTGTCCCTCAGTATTATTTGGCATTAATGTCATAACACCAAATTTGAGGTATCAGGTTGTGCACATGATGATCTTACAGTTTCAGTTCTTCTTGCTTGAGTTTATATATCCATGTTGATCTATCTTAGCATTTTTCATCTGCATTTGGCATAATTCAGTGGTGATATGTTTCAGCCAGCTTGGCCTATGATCAGTTTGAAATAATAAAGTTCATTTCTATATTTATTGGCATTTTGGTAAAGAGTAGTGGTAAAGACTATATTCTAAGGTCTATTCAAAAAGGCATTGATACATTTTTTACAAGGCAATATGTTCTCCAAATAGAATTTGAAATTGTTGTGAAGAAAGTCTTTTGAAAGGATGGCACATTATGATCAATTGACAAGAGGTGGTAATGATAATATTGGTTTGTTCTAAAGGCACATTGACACACTATATTACTTTTACAAGGCAACATCATTGTGAGGAAATATTTTTAAAAAAAGGGGTGGAAAATTGACTTTATTCAAAAGCTCATGATGAAAGAAGGTAAATATAAAATTTTATAAAGATAACTTTAAAAGAAATCTTTGGGTTGTTGGTGGTCATTATTTGTTTGACTTTAATGGGAATTATTTCCCATCAAAATGCTCAGATGTGAAACATCATTATGTTCAGATTTGAAAAGGTCTTTGAAAGTCTTGGACAAGCATCAAAGGTTGATTCATTTCATTTGATGTTTTTTTGTTACCCTAATCATAATTGTGGATGTAAGATGAACTTGTCTCAGGCGTCAGTTTTGTGGGCAAGCAGTCGCTATTGAGTGAAGAGCTTTTTTTTTTTTTTTTTGGGTGTCTTTTGCCGCTGACCCAAGTGTATTATTCTCCATCATTTTTCTTTTCTTAGTGTTATTTAAAATCGATGGGAATTAGATTATGTTTTAATAATCATTGAGTAATTGTGTTTGATTTGGAAGTCATGACTATTAATGTTGAGTTTTTGAAGTTTGGATTTCATGGAAGTTGTCGTAGGGATGTTGTAATCAAGAGTTTGGTTTTTTTCTTAATCTTGATGTGTAAATACTTGTTTAAAACTCTATTCGGGTTTACTGTTGTATAAGAACCTGTTGTTAAGTATAAGGGTTTGTTTGCAGTACTAAATGTTTCTTTTGTTAAGTAAAACCCTGTCATTATTTTATGGGTTTGGCTGTGGTTTTAAGTTGATGGGGTTATTATGTCAACTTAGTAGATTATATGGCAGGTATTTGTTGGTTATTTGTTTATTGCTTTCTTGGAAAGTTGGGTTTTTTATAGTTTCGAAGGATTATGGTTGAGCTTTGTAAGAAAATGTAGTTTTACATCTGGCAAAAGGTAGTTGCAGATTCAGTTTCATGTGGAAGTTATTGATACAGGTTACAAACAGATTTTTTTTTACCTAATTCTATTTTTAAAATAGAGAACATATAAAATGCTTTTTTATGCTCCTTCTAAAAAGTGATGAGAGGTTTTGGAAAAAAATAGAATATATCTTTTCAGAAAGGCAATATATATATTGTTTTGAGATTTGGAATTTTGTAATTCTGATGCTGAGGTCATTGCAGAACAGAGTATGTAATTATTAAAACAAAGACCAACTCTGTGTTTACAATTCTTTCATTTTTGTACATTTCAAAAGACTATCAGTGAGATAGCACTATAAGACTATTAGTGCGATAACACTTTTTGTTAGTGAGACATATCAATCAGCCAGTGAGGTATTGTAAATAGTGAGATTTGATATTAAGCTAGTGAGGCAAGTTCGAGTAATTTTATTCCCTAGGAGGGTTTCCACTCAAGACAATCTATGTGTCAATTTTTGTATATGTTTGTTTATTATTTGTTCATTTGATTTATATTGCATAAGTTCATCCATGATCTGAAAATTGTTAAAAGAAATAAAAAGAGTTTATTTGATTGTTAACACTGATTCACCCCCATCTCAGTGTTAACTGTACTCCAACACCTTTATGGCAGGTAAGTGTTGTGGGTCCCCTTTAGTTGCTAATGTTTTTTCTGATGGGAAAGGGGCTTCGGTGATTGTGTTTCCTACGCACTCCCTAGTCTCCTTCTCTGAAAAAGAGAATCTTAGGACCAAAAATTTTGGGCTAGTCTTGTCTTTTGGTGGTGTTGATGGGACTCCTGATGCAATGGGTCTTGGGGTTGATAAGACTAAGTCTGACTTCCTGTCAAGCTTTTCTCTTAAGTGGAAGAATTTATTTGGAGTGAAACCCAAGGGTAAGAGTACTTCTCCTCCGGTGTTGTTTACTGCTAATGCAAAAACTAGAGAGTACTCTATTTTTGTTTTAGACTGTATTATTGATAAAAGTATGTCCACTATGGATATGGCTTTGCTAGGTAAATTTGTTGGTCCCCGACCTCATATTGAGTTGGTGCACAAGTTTACTTTAAATAAGTGGAAACCTAAGGGATAGATAGATGTAGCAGCTATGGCTAAAGGTTTCTTCTCTTTCACATTTAACTGTGAAGATGATTTGGTTTTGGTGTTGACAGGAGGCCCTTGGTTTATTGGAAAGTCATCTCTGATGCTGAAAAAGTGGGAACCAGGTTTCAACTTGAACTTGTGCTCCTTTTCGGCTGCTCCGGTTTTGGTTCATCTTCCTGGCCTCCCAATGGAATTCTGGGATGAAGTGTTCAAAGGAATAGCAAGCACTTTTGGCTATATTCTTTCGATTGACCAAATGACGACCTCTAGGAAGAGGTTGGTTTATGCTAGATTATGTGTAAATGTGGAACAATTAGCTGATCTTCCATCTATGATAAATATTAAATCCAAATTAGGGGTGTGGGAGCAAGTGATTGAATTCGAATCAAAACCCTTTGCTTGCTTCCATTGTAAAAAAATTGGCCATTGGGCCAAAAAATGTCCTCTCAAGGTGTTGAAATAGTTTAGTAAGTAGTGGAGAGAAAAGGAGAAAGATCTGAAATAGGATGTAGAGCCTATGAAGGAATAGGTTTTGGCCATGTCTAAGAATGTGGAGGTTGTTGAAGAGGACCTAGCATTGGAGGACAAGGTTGATATTCTGGAAGGCCAAGTGATTTTGGAAGAAGCGAACAAGGCAGTTGGGAAAGGCGAAGAGGATAAGTCTTCCCCTATTAGTGATTTGGTGGAATCTTTGGAAGCAACTCAGTTGGAGGCTATTAAGGATGATAAGGTCTTTGGGTGTGTTGAGGCTAGATCTCCACCCTCGGGGGTGACTCAAGTGCATGAGGATGTGTTGAAGGCTGATGGTTTGGAAGTTATTCCTAAAACTAAGTATTTTGGGGAACAAGAGGACCCAAACAATCCTCCTTACATTCAAGTTCATGGGCGCAACAGGAAAAAAAATTATCCTTCTCTGAGAGTGGTGACTAGGAACCGTCAAAGGTCAAACTATGGGTCTGAACCACATGGTAGAGGAAGGCCTCCTACTAATGTTGTCAGGGATAAGGAGAGTCGAATGCACATTGTTGATGGGACGTAGAGAACCCTAATGGATATGTGCTCCAAGAGCATGTCCAACAAGTTCTTATGAAGATCATCTCCTGGAATATGAGGGGATTAAATCACCCTCACAAGCATGATCTTCTGGCTAATCTAGTAAGAGATCATCGCCTTGATATTGTGTTAATCCAAGAAACTAAAATGGGATTGGATAAATTGTCTAGGTTGAAGAATAAGCTCTTTAAGGACTGTGGTGTGCATTGTTCTGATGAAGTTGGGGCATCGGGAGGGATTGTTACTTTTTGGAATATTAGAGTGAACCAGGGAGCTGAAATTTTCAAAGACTGTAATCATGTGGCTACTTCCTTTACTCATTTGTGTGATAGATTCTCCTGGACTCTTTCAAATATTTATGCTCTGAATTGTAAGAGTGCTAGAAAAAGATTATGGGAAAATTTGTCCTCCTTTAAATTTTTGAATAATATAGAGAATTGGCTGGTTATGGGAGGTTTCAATACTCCTTTACATGATGCTGATAAGATGGGTGGTTCACAGTTCGTGGATGAGAGTAGGTTTGATATGATGAGTCTTATTAATGACTCTACTCTTCTTGATTTGGACTTGAAAGGGATGTCTTTTACTTGGTCGAATAAGAGAGTGGGGAATGCCCTGATCTAGGTTAAGCTTGACTGTACTCTCATTACCCTTGAGTGGCTGGTTTGTTATTCCTATTTGCTTTCTACTCTATCTAGATTGGGATCGAATCATTTCCCTTTGGCTTTGTCAGTGGATTTGCTGGGGGGTAAGAAAAAATTTCCATTTAGATTTGAAAAAATGTGGACTTGTCATCCTGACTTGGGGAATTTGATTAATGAATAGTGGAACATCCAAGTGGATGGTTCGGCTATGTTTAGAGTTGTTAAAAAGCTTGCCAATGTTAAGGAAAATGTTAGAAAGTGGAATCGCACTTCCTTTGGTCATATTTTTATGGAAAAAGAGGGTTTGTCTAAGGAGCTTCAGGATGTGCAATATTCGATCCAATTGTCTGGGTATGATCAGGCTTTGATGCAGAAGGAAATTATCTTGTTATCTAGGTTGCACAACATTGTGGCAAAGGACGAGGAATTCTAGAAACAGTGTTCGAGGATTATGTGGCTTAAAAGTGGGGACAAGAATACCAAGTTTTTCCACCTTTCTACTCTTAAACACAAGGCTAATAACCATATTAATTAGATCAATTTCAATAATTAAGTGTTGGAAAAGGATGTTGATTTGCTACTTGTTGCTTCCTCTTACTTCTCTCAGTTGCTTTCGGTGGAGGGGGAGCTTGATTTGGCTTGTCAATAGGATCTTTTAAGGGATATTCCTCAAATCTTGGATGAAGATATGAATAGATAGTTGGTTTGCATTCCCTCAACGGATGAAATTTCGTCTGCTATTTTTTCTTTTGAAGGTAATAAGGCACCGAGCCCAGATGGTTTCCCAATGTTCTTCTTCCAATCCTTTTGGGAAATTATTGCTAAGGATGTTGTTGCGGCTACTAAGGAGTTTTCTAGATTTGGCACTCTTCTGAAGGAATTGAACTCCTTTTTTATTGTTTTGGTCCCTAAGAAGCCTAGTGCTTCCTCTTTTGACGAATTTTGTCCTATCAGCGTATGCAATTTGGTTTATAAGATTTTCTCCAAGTTTCTAGCGGTTAGATTACAAAGAATTTTTCCTCTTATCATTTCGCCTCAACAAAATGGGTTTGTGGCTGGTAGGAAAATTTTGGATTTTGTTCTCTCTGTACATGAGAATATTTATTCTCTTTCTATGAATAAGAATGTTGGTTTTATCCTAAAGATTGACTTACTTAAAGCTTATGATAGAGTTGACTGAGGGTTCTTTCAAATATTTTAACTAATTTTGGCTTTGGGGAGGAAGGGGTGGCCCTCTTGCTTCAACTTATCTCTACTATGAGATTGTTTGTTCTCATTAATGGGTCTCCTTCTCCTCTCTTTGACTGCTCAAGGGGTTTGTGGTAGGGGGATCCTATTTCTCCATTTCTATTCATTATAATGGTGGAATCCTTGGGTCATCTCATTCAAAGATCTATTAATTCTGGGGTGATGTCTGGACTTACCCCTTCATCTAGGAACCTTATTTTCTCTCATAAGCAGTTTTTGGATGACTCTCTCATGCTTGGGCAGTCATCCATAAAGGAGGCCAAGGCTATCAAGTCGATCTTACAGAGGTATGAAGCTACTTCAGAGTAGAAGGTTAGCTTTCCTAAGAGTGTTCTCTTCTTTTTTAACACTCTGATACATAGACAGGAGAAAATTCCTAGAATCCTGCAATGCCAGATTGGGGAACTTCCTGCTTCTTATTTAGGCCTTCCCCTATGCTCTAAAGTTCTTGATTCTTTTTGGAGGGGTATGATTGATAAATTCAATTCTAAATTGGCTGGATGGAAGGGTGCTCTTTTGAGCCAAGCAGGGAAAGTTCATCTTATTAAATCTACTTTTTAGAATCTGCCTATCTATGCTCTTAGTCTTATTCATATGCCTAGGAAGTTTGTGGATACTTTGGAAAATATTAAGAAAAAATTCCTTTGTTCTGGGGTGGAGGACAAGAGAAGGATTCACTTGGTTGCTTGGGATGATGTTTGCAAACCAAAGAAGGCTGGTGGGCTGGGGATACATAAAATCAGAGCTTTTAATAATGCCCTCCTTGGTAAGTAGTTGTGGAACCTTTTGCAGGCCAAGAGTGAATGGACGAAAATTTTCTCAAGAGTTTAATCCTTTGTCTAGTTCTTCTCTTTGGAATTGTATTGTTAAGGCTTGAAAGCTTGTGGCCAAGGGTCTCTATTGGAAATTGGGGAATGGTAGAAATATCATGTTTTGGTATGATAATTGGTTTGGAAATAGGCCCCTCAAAGATGAGCCTTGGGCCCAACCTTTCATGGATCTTTGTGTGCAACAATTTAGCAGATGGGTTGCTAACTATATTGAGGGAGACTATTGGAAGAAGTTGCATGAGGTTGAACCTAGTTTGGATATTTTGTTTAAGGCTATATCTCTAGTTCACATTCCCTTTTCCCATTCTCTAGATAAATTTGTTTAGAAGCCTTCCTCTAATGGAAACTACTCAGTTGCTTCGACTTTTCATTCTAATGATTCCTTTGTTGGCCTAGCTCCTATTTGGGCGTCTATATGGTCCTCTAGATTGATTCCTAAGGTTAATATTTTCTTGTAGATTTTCTACCAAAATAGAATATTAACTACTGACAATTTGGTCAAAACAGGTTTTGTGATGCCAAACAGGTGTTTTCTATGTGAAGAAGAAGCTGAAAATGCTTGTCATTTGCTGATTGGCTACAATTATGTTAGAATGGTTTGGGCCCATCTGCTATCTCTTTGGAACTTAAGTTGGGTGTTTCTTGTATCTATAAATGAGTTGTGGTCTCTATGGATTGGCCCCTCACCCAATCCTACTCTTCATATTTTGTGGTTTCTTTCCCTTCCGCACATTGCTTGGGGTGTCTGGCTTGAGTGAAATAATAAATTTTTTAGAAATTCTACCCTCCCTGCTATCTCTATGGCTTACAAAATATGTGTTGCTATTAAAGAAAACTTTTTGGTTGGGATCACTTTTCACAATGGGCCGAAGATTAATCTTAGCCCCTATGATATCTCTATTTCTCAAAAGTGGAAGTTTTCTTGTGATATTTCCCTCCTGGTCACTAAGGGTAAAACTTCTAGAGAAGATTTTGTTTGGAAAGCTCCTCTAAAAGGTTGGATTAAGGTCAACTTTGATGGGGCTGCTAAAGGGAATCTGGGACCTGTAGGTTGTGGGTGAGTGATCAGAAACTCTAATAGTAGGCTCGTTTCGGTTGTGGTGCTTCCTTTGGGAACCCAGAAAAACCACTATGCGGAAGTGGTTGTAGCCTATCATGGTCTCAAATTGGCTCAAACTAAAGGCTATAGGAAAGTGTGGTTGGAGAGGGACTCTCTGAATATCATAAATAATTTGAAAAATTGCATGCCTCCCTCTTGGACTATTGAGTCTTTGATAAGGGAATCAATAGATATTTTGAAATCCTTTAATTAGTTTTATATATCACACAGCTTAAGAGAAGGTAATGAGTTAGTAGACATTTTCGATAACATTGGTGTTAAATAATTTAGGGAGTGGGGTCTTAATGACCCTCTTCGTATAAAGGCTATTGCTACTTTGAACCATGATTGTTGATTCTAAATCGATCAACTTCTCATTATGATTGGCGGCATGCATGCATTTCTTCATGTGGTTGATTGTGATGAGAAATAATGGTGTGCAAGATTTGAATAAAGATATTAGTACGAGAGTTGGGTGTCGTAGGAAATGGAACTCTAAGGTCATTATTATCCCCAGCTCCATCTTTGGTCTCACACGGATTCTAGGTGGTCTTTGTATTATTTTCCATATCCTTCTTTGTTTTGTGCTTGGAACCCTCAAGTTGGTTACTGTTAATTGTGGCGAGATGGGTGTCGACAAAAATCATGCCAAACCCTCCTCTTGGGAAGCTGCTTAGAAGAGGAAGGAGGTATGTCAAGTGCTGGAAAAGGGAGGGTTAACACCCTACTTGGACAAACTCCATGGTAATTATCCTCAAGTTACAAATATTTTTGTTAAAGGATGGAATGACAAAGTTCTTAAGCTTTATGGGATGAAATTTGAGGTTAATGAAGAATTTATTGCTGGTATAACTAGTCTTCCTATGGATGGCATGAAAGTATTTAGGGAAAAAAAGAGGGGTAGACCGCTATGAAAATCTTTTTCAAAGATGATGAAGAGAAGTATTTGAGGACTGCAAGGAGTGGAGGATATTAGAGAAGTTCTATTAAGGCTTTATGGGGGTATGTTGTAGAGGAGATTATGTGCTACATTACGTTGGAAGGCCATTTTTCTACGATTAATGCATACCATTTTATCCTGCTTAATCACTTCTAACACAAGAAGAGGGTTTCGTTCCTGGTCTATCTTCTGATGTCTCTTGATTCAGGTCTTAAGGACCACAAGAAGAATCCAAAAAATCATTTCTTGCATGTTGGGTTAATTGTGCTCATCTCTGATTATGCAAAGACTTTTGAGGTTGCTAAACCTATGGTCACCCCAAAGGGTAAACAATCCAAACCTGTTGAGGAGTATGAGACTCTGTCTAAAGAGGAACCTGCCAACAAAAAAGTCAAGAAAAGGAAATTGATTATGGAAAAAGAGTCTGAGTCAGAGGAGGATGTGGACTACGTTTCTAATTCTCTTGCTTCCTTGGAGGGTATTCCACTTTCCCCTGATACGGGAAAGAAGAAAAAAGGGGTTCCTTGTGCTAGTAAGGGTTATTTAACTTGTAGCGAAGAAGCTACTACTATTGTGCTGAGTAGGGGTTCGAAGGTGAAGAATGAATTGTATGAGGAGGCCTCTTCACTACCCTTGGTTGCTAAGAAAAAGGTGGTTTTGGGGGAAGGGAGCAAGAAGAAAAGGGTTTTGAGGACCGCAAGCCAAATGTTGGAAAACGATCGTCCTCTCACTATTGCAGACGGCTTCTTTACTGATGACTCCCTGAGTGTCAAGCTAGTTATGTAGATGAAAGATAAGTCTAGGGAAGCTATTGATGATGTGGATATCCAAGATGTGGATTTGGCGAGGATCAAGAAGAGAAAGGCGATGGCGAAGGAAATTGCGAGCTCCATCGGCAAACTCAAGTCTCTAATTGCTATGGAAAAAGGTATGGACTCCCTTGCTAGTCAAGATAGGGTTAGTTCCTCTGAGGAGGAAGATGCCTTGGGAAGAGGGCTTTTCAATATTGATAGAGTATTTTTCTGATGTGCTTGGATCTGCTCGTGAGGGGTTCATTGTCTTGTTTAAGCTTTTTAAATGGTTTTTTCATGAACTCAATAAAACTAATGTCAAAGTCAGGGGTGTGGTTAGTAAGGCTGAGGGGTCCTCTATCTAGAATTAGATAGATGAGTTGTTTGACTCCTTAAATACTATGGTAGACACTATGGTGGAGGAAACTCTCAAAATGAAACAAAATCTTGAAGGTAGAATCATCGTCCTTGAGGATCAAATGGTGAAAATCTGGGATACTATTATGAGAGGAGGGGAGGTGCATAAATCTATTGGTAAATTTGACTCTACTATTATTACTTCCCCTGTGGTTAGTGCTAAGAAGCATGAGGATAGTGTCCTTGCTGAAGAGGTTGTTGCTACTGGTAAGCTGATGGAAAAGGAATGTGTTGATGGGAAGGGTGGTGAGAAAGGTATTGTTTTGATTTCGCAAGTAAATATGGGTGGTCTTGGAGCTAGGACAAGGAACAAAACTAAAGCCTAGGTTGGGGCTTTTGGGAAGGATATTATTGATGTTTGTGATTATGCTCAGAAGGTTATGGCTAGTGATGTGGAGGTGGCAGATATTCTAAAAAGCATGTAGTGTTGTTGTTGGGTGCCTCTTTTTTGGCTGAATTTTTGCTGATGGATCATTGTTGTTGGGTTATTTTTTGGCTTAGTGTTGTTATCTTTATTTTCAGCTGCTTTCTGATGTAAAGGATTTTGGGGTACCTTCAAAACCCATTTTTGCCTCTAATCAAAAACTATAGATTGCAGGTGGATCTGGAAGATTTCAAATGATATGTACCAGTCACCAAAAGCTAGATCTAGCATGTGCAAAGGGACTCAGTCACCCAAGGGTGAATGGGTCTTTGATGAGGGGTCCTGAAATTGATTTTGTAGTCCTTTGATGTTGGATCCAATATTCTATTTCCCAGTTGTAGTAGTGTTAGAATGTCATTAGTAAATTCAATAAGTGAGTTTCTATAGCTTGACAACTTTTAGGGCTTTAAATACAACAATGGAGATTTTTCCTTCAAACTTTTCTTGATCCTCTTCAAACCTATAACCTATAAAATCAAAAAGGAAGAAAATGTTGGGCCATTTAGGAGCTTTCCTCATCCAAACCTTGTGTAAGTGTTTCCACTTCCACAATGGCAATGTCAATGATAGGAATGATAATTAAAAATAAGGAATGATGAATGAAAACAATGTTGCAACTCACCACCCTTTAAAGACTTCCTTGAAGGACCAAAGTCATACACATCACCTCAAGGATTTGGATCTTACTTTACTAGAATGCTTGAATGCTTTGGAGACCTACAACAAGGGTTAGCCTTCACAAAACATGGACATAGACACACATAAAATCACATAGAATTTGACATGATGTTAGGATCTTGGATTTTTGCAATAAAGCTTTGAAAAATGTTGCTCTTGACTTGCTCTTGACAATAGTATTTTCTCATGAATGCTTGTTCTAGTTGTTATATTTCAAATGATTAGATAACTAGGTATTTATATGCAATTGTACTAATTTTTGAAAAATTAGATTCCAAAAGCCGACACTTGAATATTAAATTTTGGATGTTAAAATTTCAGCAACCACATATTTGAATTTGGGTCTTGGATAAGAAGATGGGCGATTGAATGGGTCCTGGCCAAAATTTCTAGGACACACTTGGGAGAAAAATAACAATTGGATGCATTTATTCAATGCTTGTAATCCTTCATAAAATAGTAAAAATTAGGCCTTGGAATGCATAATTTGGAAAATTAGGAGCTTAATTAAGTCCAATAAATTAGGGGTGTAGGAGTTTATGGTGAACTCCTCAAACACCTCAAGATCACCTACAAGACAAAATAACTTCCACAAGAGAGAAATGATAGAAATAGCATGCTATCATTAAGGATACAAGAATGCCAAACTAAATATGGAAAAGTGCATATGATGCCTTGCTTATATAAGCAAGGAGTGAGATAGGATTAGACAAGTTCATGACAAGTGCCTTAATCCTATCATAGGAGACAACTAAGTCCTGACAACCTAAGATAAGATAAGTTCTAGAAAAGACAAATCATCCTTCTAGAAGGAATCTTAGAGCCTAAGTAAACTTAACATTTGAATATGTCCCCTAATTCCCTAGTGAGTGAATTAACTAGGTACAAGACATTTATTCACACCAACACTCCCCCTTAAGTGTAACTTAGGAGAGAAGATTATTATGCAAATATGCAAGAATGGGTCCTGACTACTAGGCAATGTTAGGTACCCATATACAAGTACAATGCAAAAAAATATCTCACAATCAAAGAAAAAGAGAAACCCAATGGGATAAAACTCCTCCCTAAAAGAGAGATAAATACAATAATGATATCCATCACAAATCCAATTAATCTTCATCCACAAAGGATGCTAATAGAGACCATATAGTCTCCCCATAATGAGATAACCTATTGCAAAGAAGCACTAGAAGAACATTGTGAAGTAACATTGGAATCCTTAATTCGACAAGCAAAGGAAAGATAACTTTGTTTGCTAGAAACCATATTAGAGTCACTCAAGGACTCAAATTAGAATCATGATAACACAACAGTAGACCCGATGCCAAGGAACACTGAAACACCCACTATATTGTGCAACCCTCAAATCTATGAAGCAATAGTCAATTGAAAAATGATTTGGAACTGAAATGAAGTGCAAAGAAAATGTAAACCTAATGCACACAAAAAAGGAAATAGTGCATGCACTGATGAATGTTCATATTTTCCTCCATGATAAAAATTACCTTACATCTGTGTAGAGGACAGAATCAACTTTCTGACAATATAAATTTTTCAAAAAACAAACATTGTATGCTCAAGTTATGATTTTTTTAATAGAGTTGAATTTATCCTGTAGGAAACAATTTTTTCTAGCAAAAAATTTTTACTTCTAATTTGATTTCTAAAAAATCTACTCATTGTTTGTAGACAATAACAGAAAACCAAAAATATTTTTTTGATCCAACAAGCAGAAGATAAAAAAAAAATGATTTCGACCTTCAAGCTATAGAAAAATGACACATGGAACCTTTTGGACATTGATTTTCTTCAGATCTGCTCAAGATATGCAAAATCTAAAAGATACCTAGATGAGATTTCGACCTTGGCTACAAAACCCATAAATCGTTTTTCATACAAATGAGTGAATGTTGGATTTCTAAAGTAAAAATGAAAATGGCTCAAGTGAAAAATGGTTTTCTTCAAACCCTTGTAGATCTGACAAAATATGTCATATTTTGATGAAACAAAAGCCAATATTGACTTTCTCTGATGCCCTGTATTCAATGGAAAGGTTCTCAAGACCCCAAATTACACCCAACAAAACTTTCAGACCAAGATTGGTCCCTCATATCTGGGAAGAAGTCTACAACACTGAGGCTCTAAAACCATGTAGGAATTTATGTTGAACTCCTCAAACACCTCAGGATCACCTGCAAGACAAAATAAGTTCCACAAGAGAGAAATGACAAAAATATCATGCTATCATTAAGGATGCAAGAATTCCAAATTGAATATGACAAAGTACATATGATGCCTTTCTTATATAGGTAAGGAGTGAGATAGGATTATACAAGATCATGACAAGTGTCTTCATCCTATCACATGAGACAACTAAGTCCTAACAACCTAGGATAAGATAAGTTCTAGAAAAGACAACTTATCCTTCTAGAAAGAATCTTAGAGCCTAAGTAAAATTAGCATGTGAATATATCCCCTAATTACCTAGTGAGTGAATTAACTAGGTACAAGACATTTATTCACACCAACAAGGGGGAAAAAATATAATGTGAAATTGTTAAGGGTGACAATTTTCGACACTACAATTAGCCCCCACTTTAGTAAGAGTATGAACTTACATTCAAATTCACACTAAAGTAGAGAAATATATGTCAAGAGGGGTTCGAATGTGGACAAAGTGAAGCAAAATAATGCCAATGTATGCCCCTACTTTAAATAAATTATGAAACACCGTGCTGTGAGCAATTACTTTAAATTAGAAAATGACAAATACCATGTAATAAAATATCATAAGAGCTTATTTGGAAATCCCTATGCCAATGATATGATTCCAAATAAAGCTATGTAATGATAAGGGGTTTCCCCCAAATACAATGCAATAAACAACATAGATAGGTATATTGAGGGATCCACTAATCTAGGGTTAGTATATGTATTTTTTACTATGATATAATAGAGCTCAAAACTGACATCATTCCCTACATAATCATGGAGAAACAAACACAATGGAAGAATGACACATAGAGAGAAAAGATAAAGAAAATTTTGGGTCAACATGGAAGAGACCTAAATGCCTCAACTCTTTACATCATCCCCAAAAGGAAAGCACACAATAAAATATAAAAGAAAAATTTTATGACATATAGAAGAATGAAGATACAAATAGAAGAGTGTCACAACAGGTTTGTTTCATTTGTATCCTCGTGCCAACAAAGCAACAAATTTCATCCAAAGAAAACCCACAAACATTAAGACACGTCAAGAAGCACAACACGGGGGAACACATCACATGCATGCAAACACAAAGAACACATAAAGAAAACATAAAAATATATACCACACATGCGATCTAACCTAAAGCAGGTCATCCACATCCCAATAGTGCTCATCATATAAATAAGGTGGAAAACTTGCCAAAGGGACTACAACAAGTGTTGTACTAGGAGTATCTCTAGGTGCAACATGTAGTGGGTCACTCTCATTAGGAGGATCATCACGGTTTCCCCCTTCTAAATTCATTTGCTTTGAAAATAAAGCATTAAGCTCATTATGGACACCTCTTCATCAATTTTAGCAATTTCATCATCACCTAAATTGATCATAATGGGAGGTTTTATGAAAATTGCACTTGAATTTTCTTATTTCATTTATTCTTTTGGTTCCATGTCTTGTTTTGGTGAAAGTTGGCTTTCTTCTTGATTTATTTCCATAGGTTTTGGATTATCATGCATGTTTTGTTTTTTTCTTCCAACTAGTGAGCAATAGCACGATGTCTATGCCTATGCTCTTTAGCATTTAAGTTTCTTCTTGCATGATTTTTAAGTTGTGATGGGGTAGAAGCAGGTTTGTCAACCATTGGTTTCTTTTCTTCCCTTAAGGTAGGAACTGAAGGAATCGTTGAGTGTTGAAAAATCATTATCTCTCTAAGTATATATACTTGTTTTATCTTTGATGGCACAAAAGGAATCATTTTATTGTCTCTTTGTCTTTTATAAGAGATTGGTGGTGGAACAACTACATATTTTATTTGGTTATTTGGAAGGTTTTGATAGGACAAAACTAGGGTAAAGAATAAACTCGGTTCAGCTTGGTCTAAGTGTCAATCTAGGGATTGTAAACTTGCAAGAGGTATTGCAACAGTATACATAAGGGAGGAAAGCAATGAATTAAGTGGGGATGAAATGTAGCTAGAATACACAAAATGCTAGAAATTGAATTGAATACTTTTGGTTTTTGTCTTACTATCAGAATTGAACCAAGAATTGTAAGTTGCGATAGAAATAATTTATGACAGTAACAACAGTAGTTGATTAAAAAAAAAAACCACACTTCACCAAATTAAAAATACTAAAATCAAACTTTAATGAAATATTGTGTTTCAACTTAAATCACAAAATATTCTATCAAACCAAACTATAATAAAGATGTTGGAATTTAAATTACACAACTATTAAAGTTTGAAAGCTATTGAAATTAAATCAAATGGAAAATAAATAACACACAAAAATATTAACAGTAAAGAGAAATGTCACCATGCTTCACTAGGGAGTGGACCCTTGCTTCACGGTTTGCAGGTGAGAGGAGACAAGAGTCTTTCTATGTTGTCTTGATTAGAAGAAACATTTTTTTATTTATCAAAAGTTTGATACAAAAAAAATGTGATGCCAAAATCTATTTGTTCCCTTACACTATGCATAATTATATATATGTTGTTTGTAACTATGAAATACATAAAATATTGAGTTTTTTTTGGCTTGCAGCCAACAAACTAGAAGAGACAAATATACGTGCTGCTAACCATAGATTAAAATGGTACTATTATAATAGTGAGAAAAAATAGGAGATGGGAATATCTTTAGTTTTGTCCAGCTAGCAAGCTTGTCCTCCATGGGTTTCCTTCCATTTCAATCAATTTATACAATGGTGTATGTGGAACCTTGGTTGAGTGTACTCTACTCTATTTTTTATGGACCATGAATCAAACATTGTCTTGTTACAATAAATAGTGAAAATAGAAGGTTTTTGGTTTCCTCTACATAACTGGAAATTGCATCTCCATTCAGATTTATTTATCAGTAATCTCATGAGTTTATTCAGATTTGGCACTGAAGAGGTAACTGATGCCACCTTGGAGATTTCCATCATCTTTTGAAAAGATAATAGAAATAAATTGTGGGTCAGAAAGCAATACACAGAAGTTTCTAACCAGAAAGTGACAGGAAGATCTACACTCTTAAATTTTCATGCTACAATACATATATTTTCTTGACATAGTGGAAGAAATATTAGTAAATACAATCTGGTATTATTTATTTACATATTTTATCTAAAAACTAAATTAAAGATTACCTATATATATTAAATCATATGCAACATAAAATGGTAAAATGGTATGATATAGAATGGAAATAGAATGTGGGAATGGGTATAAAGATGTATGAAATAGGCTAAAATATGGCATAAAATGGGACATAAATGGCTCCCATCATGTTCTTTGGTTCAAGCATGGGCATAGGTTCATCCACAATAGGCGAGGGAGGATGAACAACCATGGACTTTTCATTTTGAGGAATATTGCTAAGAGATAATTTTGTTATATGCTTTGCCTTAAAATTTTGGTATGACTTGATAAATAAATCTTCACGAGGCTTTATAGGTTCCATAGGTTGAGGGCAAAAGAAATCCAATGAAAAATTCCCATGGGAAGACAAAGTATTAAACCCACTATGATGCACTGTATATATCTCATTTTCAAAGGGGGACTTTATACACTTGTGAATAACTAATGAGATGACATTCATGGAGTGTAACCATGGTTATCCTAGCTTCACAAAAAATTGTTCTAATGATGGGATGATAGAGAATAAGGCATCTAATTACTTTGGTCCAATTTTTAGAGGAAGGGTGATAAAACCTATCATAGGGCAAGAAAAACCATTATGATTTTTTATCCATTCTTTTGATTGTTCATATGAATCTTGATAAATCTCTAGAACAAATAGGAATTCCTATGTGATCGCATTCTCTACACATGCAGGATCAATGAGTATTCCTTGTACAGGTTTTTCATTGATATGGCCAGCAATGTAGAGAGGACCATCGAGCACATGTCTAAGTGCATCACTATTGGTGAAAACAATATCAAGTAACTCAGTGGTTTGGACCTTATGAGGTTGTGCATCTACAAAACTCACCATTTTTTGTAGACCATCATCATTATTATTGTAATCATTATTCATGTCATTAGTTATATCAATATTCATCTCATCATTCTTAATATCACAAGCTTGCACAAAGTTGGTTGAATGATTAGGCATTGGATTGATAAAGATTTATAAATTTTGGTGAGGCGAGGCAACAAACTTATTCCCAAGTTGTCATTAACACCACCCAACTGAATGTGATTAGAATCAATGAGGTCTTGGTCTTGATGTTTAAGATGTGTGCATCATTCTGTATCATGTCCATTTGTGCAGTTATATTGAAAAAAGACACTTGGATTAAAACTTGGAGGTAGAGGTTTTCTTGTATCCATAGGTCTAATCGGAGGCAAGCAGATTAGGTTCTTACTCAAAAGTTACAACATGATTGCATGGAGGGAATCAGGTAGTGAGGTGAACTATCTATATTTTTCTCTAAATTGGTATGGGGTTGAATTTATGGCAGCAACTTGAGGCTAAACATGATTTGTTTGGGATGGACTTATCTTTAGAAAGTTGGCTTCTTGAATGGCTTGTAATTTTTTTGATGTACGGGTTTGAATTTCTTAGTATGATCTGATGAAGATTCTTCTTCATACTTACTAATCAAACTTAGATAGTCACGAAGAGATGTTCATAAATGTATGAAGGATGGAAAATTCATCAATAAGACTCTCTTATTTATTTTTTCAAATTATCAATGAACGTTCTTTGGATATCTACATTAGGAAGAGTTAGATTAACTTGTGATAATATCAGCTGATAACGACATGAAATTTGTGACCTTTTCACCTTGTTTTTGTTTGCATCTCATTAAATTGGTTATGTTGATCTTAGGACCAATTTTGACTTGGAAATGATTGAGGAAAGCATAAAAAACCTCATTAAATGAGTGGAATGATTTATTAGGTAGTGAACAAAACCATTCCAAGTACATATCTTTCAATGACCTAGGTAAAAGTTTATCTAGGAGCTTATCCTCAAAAATAAAGTCACTACACATGGTAGTATATGTTGATATGTGATTTCTAGGGTCCCCTTTACCATTATACTTGTCAAATAATGGTATCTCTATGTTTTTTGGTATTTGTGCTTTCAATATTTCAAGTGACAATCTGCTCATTTTGATATATTGTGATGGTTGTCCATTTTGGTTTTGGTTCATTGTTGAGATTTGTTGTTGAAGTGATGTCACATTTTACAAGAGTTGGTTTATGATAGAATCATTGTTTGACATGTTTTGGGAATGAGGTGAATATGGTGGAAGTGTGTATTTATTAGGTGGGCTACTATGTTGCACATTTATGAGTGGGGATGGAATTTGAGGTGTGACATGTGAAGATCCAAAACCATAAGGATTTCATGTGGAAAGGCCTATTGTTGAAGTTATGCCAATGCTTGGTTGTATTGTTGAAGCTACAATTGGATTTGTGTATGTAGAATAGAGGTTATGGTTGTAGGGAGAGAAGTTTGATTTCCTCCTTGAATTTGAGTATATCCCAAAGCTTGAGCATAACTAGCCATTGTAGGTATATTATCATCAACTATATGGGCTAGACTATGGACAACCTCTAATCCATGATCATTATTAATTAGTTTCCTCATGTTGTCAATTATAGGAACTAATATACCAATGAAGTATTCAGTAATCACATAGTCTTGAAGTTTTTCTAAGTACTTGTCCAATTTTCTTAGTTTATCTTTGGGAACATAGGAAACCGTAGTCTCAACATATATAAATATGGGTGCTTATGAGGTTGTCATTGACATGGTAACATTAGAAATAGAGTCTAAAATGGGTTGACTATTGACAACACTAGTCATGAAAGAGTTGGAAGACTCATGATCCACAACGCGTGTAAAGCCAACGCGGGATTCCATAAGTCTAGAACTATGTCTCATTGAAGTATTGGAAATAGGACACCAAGTTGTGAAACTCATGCAAGTTTCACAACACCAAAGGTGCAACCAAGATGAACACCAAACTGCTAAATAAGTATAACAAACATTTAAAAATAAACAATAGACAACATGAGAAAACATGAAACACAGTAACAAAGATCTCAAAGACATTTTTTTTGGACAAGACAAGCAGGACAAGGTCACCCAAGGGCATATGAGTCTTGGTCAGGGGTTCTGAAAGTTCAAAGTTTGACTGTGCACTGCACTATTTAAGAATGTTGATTCTACTTGCAAATAATTGTAAGAGTAAATAAATTTCTAGAAATTGCTTAATGTATACCAATTTGATGCAATTTCTTTCACAAAATAAACTAAATGCAAAATGCAATAGAATATTCAATTGTGAATTTCAAATTGAGATCTGCAAGTACAAACAAATTGAGCAAACATAGATAGACAAGTATTAAAAATACTATTAATGTACACGTACAAGGACAAGGTCTCCCAAGGGCATCTGAGTCCTTGTTCAAGATTTTGAAAATTGAAAAATTAATGTCTAAGTTTTTGTTTAAGGTTGTTGTTTCTATTTACAAACAGGTTTGACAGTGATTGTTTTTCTAGAATTTTCCAATGTAATGCAAATGCAAATGTATGACAATTTTGAAACAAAATGACACTTTTTTTAATGCAATTTTGAAATTAAAATCTAATATAAATGATTGAAACATAGCCTAATTCAAGTTATGATGCAATATGGATGCAATATTTTTGGATTTTTATCTTTTTTATGATGCAAACATGAAACCCTAAAAGAGAAATGCAAGACAAATGATGCAAAACCTAGATCTAGGGTTTGAAAGACTACAAAATCAGAAAGCTATGATGTCAAATTCCAAGTTCACCAAAATGAAACATAGAAAAATGGAAATGGGATGGATGAGTTCTAAATACAAAGAACCTAAGATTAATTCCACTTTTCAAGGGTTTCATTAGGACACAAATCAACAAGGTACAAATATTGATTTGGAATGATTATCCTAGTTGAACTATATGACCTAATATGAAAAATGCAATATTCAGGAACTACACAAACTGAAACTATAGATTGTAGGTGGATCTAGGAGATGTTGGATGATATGTACTTGTTGCAAAAAGTTGGATCTGATATGTGTAGAGGGACTCAGTCTCCCAAGGGAAAATGGGTCGTTGATGAGGGGTCCTAAAATTGATTTTGTAGTCCTCTGATGCTAGATCTGAGCTTTTGATTCCCAATTGTAGAAGTGTAAGAATTTCATCAGTAAATTATGTGAGTTTATGTAGATTGACAAACTTTAGGGATTTAAATGCAAAAATGGATATTTTTCCTTCAATATTTTCTTGATCCTCTTCAAACCTATAACCTACACATTCAAAGAGGGAGAAAATGTTGGGAAATTTAGGGGCTTACCTCAGTCAAACCCCTGTGCAATTGTTTCCACTTCCACAATGGCAATGTCAATGATAGGAGTGATAATCAAAAGGAAGGAATGATGACTAAACAAAATGGTGCAACTCACCACCCTTAAATGAATTCCTTGAAGGACTGACATCATATGCATCACCTCAAGGATTTGGATCTTACTTTGCATGAATTCTTGAATTCTTTTTAGACCTACAACAAGGGTTAGCCTTCACAAAACACATGAACACACATAAACTCACATATAATTTGACATGATGTTAGGATCTTGGATTGCTACAATAAAGATCTAAAAAATGTTGCTCTTGACTTGCTCTTGAGAATAGTATTTGCTCATGAATGCTTGTTCTAGTTGTTGTTGTTAGATTTAAAATGATTAGATAACTAGGTATTTATATGCAATTGTACTAATTTCCTAAAAATTAGATTCCAAAAGCCAACACTTGAATATTGAATTTTGGATGCTAAAATACCGCTAATCGCATATTTCAATTTGGGTCCTGGCTAAGAAGGGGGACCGATTTTCCCATGGGTGAATGGGTCCTAGCCCAAATTTCTAGGACACACCTAGTTGAGAGAAAATAAACAATTGGATGCATTTATTCAATGCTTGTAATCCTTCGGAAAATGGTAAAAATTAGGCCTTGGTATGCAAAATTTGAAAAATTAGGAGCTTAATTAAGTCCAATAAATTAGGGGGACAATTTAACATAATAAATTGTTAAGGGTGTTAATTTCTGACACTACAACTTTGAAGTAGAATTTTCTTGGAAAAGGTAGAACTTCAAGATGAGATGCAACATTGTCAAATGAGAACCAATAACACAATTTATTTTTAGAAGATCAATTGTGTCTACCCATCTTCCAAAAATTTGGATAGCTAGACAATTTCCTTCATCTTACAGAGTATAATGAAGTAATGACACAATAATTCACCAGTAGATTGCAGAATGATGAAGCCATAATAAGAGGGTTGAGAGTGGATGTTTTTGAGGTAGCAGTCGCAAGTCTCTAGTTTTCCCATGGTGGGAGAAGAATTTCCAGTCACAATCACAACATTGAATAACTTTACACAGTCAAGAGATGAATTAGACTTCTCAACACAAGGTACTAAAAGACTTTCCCTACCATGGTTACGAGTATTTGCTGCTTTATATATAGTTAAATATTTAACTTGCGACGGTAGGTAGTCTCTTCTATATATAATACATTTTAAACTTTTGAGTCACCTACACCATCGAAGGCTAGTGAATGTCCCCAAATTATTTTATAATTTGTTGAAACATATTTAAGTTGAATATAGAAGAAAGAGGAATCAATCTGATTTATCCCATTACTGCTTAGTCAACTTGTTGATTAAAATAAGCCTCATAATTCAATTCCCCGATGTGTCTTAACAATATTAATGAAATACTTGTGAGATCGGGATTGGAGAAAACAAACAAGGCTCAAGAATTGAATGAGTTATCTACAACTGCTAAAAAGGAACATGTACCCTCTTCCTCACACATTGCATCACCAACCCACAACATTGATGAACAATCAAAGCCAAAAATGTAGGAAACCCAACTTGCAGCTTTTGGGGAGCAACACATAACACTGCAAAAGGAAAGGCCAAGCCTCAATAGAAAATTTGTATTATAGTGGAGTTTGAAACAAACCCACAAGAAGAAAATTTTCCTAGTGATCAAAAACAATCAAAAAACTATATTTTTTGTATCAGAGCACTAGCTCAAACTTTGAATTTGAAGATTTATTCACAACAAGGAAGAAGCATGGACCTCATAATAGTCCAGCTATTGAAGAATGATTTTTTTCACTAGTTGAGATTGATGAAGAAATATTTTTGGAAAATGAGAATGAATTATTTTTTATGGGAAAAGATGAAAGTAAGGAGCTACAGGTAGCTCTGCAAAAAAAAGAGAACTAGAAAAAATTAAGGGATACCAACAAAGAGAGAATGGTTTGGATAATAAGGTGAAAGAATTGGACAAACAATTGCATGTTTATGAGTAGCAAGGAGCAGGTTTAGAGAAATTGGATAGTTAGCATTATTTAAATTAAAAAGAAAACTCCACAACTTGAGAATTAGAATGAAGCTCCAATGATGCCAAAAACTCCTACCATGGTTACCCTTGGAATTGAGTTATGTAACAAAATAGAAGAATTCTCTCAATCATAAAAGAATTGGGACAAAGAAAAATATAAGTTGATAGCAACAAAAACTAGAGAGATTGAAAAGAAGGTTGCAAAGATTAAAATATTAAAAGTAAAAATGGAAGAAATAGATGATAAAATAGTTTAAATTTTGAAATGCAGACCAGCCGCTAGGGTTTACACCCTATTTATACAAGAATTTTTTTAAGTTTTT
The DNA here is from genome assembly GCA_007258455.2 of Sequoia sempervirens. Classification (NCBI taxonomy): domain Eukaryota; kingdom Viridiplantae; phylum Streptophyta; class Pinopsida; order Cupressales; family Cupressaceae; genus Sequoia; species Sequoia sempervirens. The sequence goes on along the minus strand of VDFB02104829.1, from coordinate 5,747 downwards.
ATTTTAGCCAGCTAATAAATGACCTCCTAATTTCTCCATCCTCACCCACATTATTTTTAGAATCCTACCAATAGGCTACACTATATATGCAAGATCAATTGTGTGAATTTTATTTGCATAATCTAGCCATTTACTATGACACTGCCTGGAACCCATTTATCTTTGTGGGAGATGTTCAAATAAAGGCATTAGCCTCATTTATTAGGAATTAATTTTAGAGAGGACATTTTCAAGGATATTATCATGAAAGTGAGAATTCATTTCCCGTCCATATTAGAGTAGAGGCAAAGGATCCACGACGGGCAGTGGAGGAATAGATTGACCTTGTGGATAAACAATGGGTGGAGATGAAGATTTTGGAATGCAAGGAACAATATTATAAAATATTTCAAGAACTAGTAGTAGGAACATGAAGAGAAGCACTTACCTTCTCACAGGACATATGGAAATAGTTAACACAAGAGTTGAAAAAGAAGGAATCTCATTTTGTCTTCAGTTACTTGGAAACAATTAAAAGATCCCACAAGTAAATCATAACCTCCCTTCAACATCATATTACTTGGTTCTCTCTAATGTTTCATCATCCCCTTCTCTTGTTTCCAATTCTATATTGGATAGGAAGAAGGGAAGAAATAGGGGCAACAGAGCAGGCTAAATGGGAGAGGATATCAAAACAAAAGGGATTCTACCTAAAGTAGGGTGAAGGAGTCACTAACACAACGAACTATAGGAAAATTGTATTGCAATACAATCAAATACCCTGAACTACTTGAGGACAAGCAAAGAGCCAAGTTAGGGGGAATGATGAGCTCTAAAAATGTCATGTTTTATTGCTTTAGTTTCATACTTTTTATCATATTTCTGCTAAGTTTCAAAGACATTTCTAAACCTTTGAACATATATTCTAATTATTTAAAGCATTGAAGATGATATATTATATTGATAAATGAGTGTGTGATATTTGAATTTCTATGGAATTTAGTGGATTTTTATGATTAATTATAGTTGTTAATGATGGAAAATTCCTTTGGAATAAACTAACCCCTACAACAAAGGATTTATCAATGCAAGGAAGTTAAGGTAGTGGAACAACTTCCTACACTAATCTTGAGAGGAGAATAATGCAAACTTTTACAGATCTTTACTAGTTATAGAAACTTAAACAGAAATAAACACAAATATCATGCATACCACAACACAATGATATATGTGGGGAAAACCCTTTCGAGAGAAAAAAACCACACTCCAAAATATGACCAATATATTATTCATAAATCACAAAGATTACAATATACTTGCAGAGAAATCTTCTCACATGAGTATCACCACTCAGAGATCCAAAGGCAACACAACCGTTATCAGACTCTCAAAATGCATTGCAATACACAACCGTAATACAATGCCCTCATAAAATAGGGTTTCCTTCTAGGGAAATTCAAGCTAATAAAATATTGGTCATCAGATATCAAACATAATGATGAACGGTCTAGATTTACAATAGTAAAATATAAATATTTTTTTCTTTTTGGGGGCGCTTCCCCTGAGCCCCTACCAAGGCGCGTTGCCCCTAGACCCCAGTTAGGGGGGTGATCCCCTTGAAACCCCCTATGGGGGGGATCCCCCCCACGCACCCCATCATTGTTGGTTGAACAATATCTTATGTATCAACAATACCTTATGTAATTGCAAGGTTGAGACACATTTTCTCAACAATCAACCCACAACAAAAAAGATTTTAAACCCACAACAAAAGGATGTCAATCTATCAAAATTAGAGGAGGTGATCAACTATAGCACATGCATTTTTCTTGAAACTAATGAAAGTGATGGATAGAGTGTGTGGATATGATTATTCATGGATCACTCCGTTTTTTCACTTTATGGTATAACTGAATCATGGAGAAAAGGAGACTTGTACTAACAATCATTAGCTTCTTGTAATAAGTTCTACCCTAATTAAGCATGTCTTCGATTATAACCATCTTCTTAATTGTTGAAGAGTTCTGATAAAACTCTTAGACTCTTATCTCCACTAGCTTTTATTTATTGTTGAAATAAGACCTAGTCCTCTTCCTATGTTTTTGGGAGAGTTGATAGTTGCTTATAGTTTGTTTTCAGTCTAGAAATAAGGGGACTCTTAAAGATCCTATGTATATGTCTAAACTCATGAGAGACCAGAACTAGCTATATTTTTGTATAAAGTAGATTTGAATATAAATCTTGTTATCAGATACTCTATTTTTAAGGTTTTGTATGTTTGAACTATAATAAAGAAGAATACACCAATTTCCATGAATCTCTAAGTTAATATTTGAAGAAAGATATTATGGATTGCAATAGCTCAAACAAGGGCCACTGAAATCCATGTTAGTTTAGATTATTATTTAAATTTCAAATTATATTTTATGATTCACATTATGTTAATTTTCTAAATAAACAATTAAATTTTATTGAATCACACTACAACATAAAGATTCATTAAGTTACAGTTTGTGTAAGAATAGTTACTTGTAGCAGTTATTACAATTACTTACAACAATTAATATTCGCTTAATTTTGTTTCTATATAGAATTTATTTTAGGTAAGTTTCTTTTAATTAGAATTGCTTAAGTTGATTTTAATTAGAATTGATTTTGTTACTTTTTCTATACTCAATCAATTTAGAAGGTTTAGGATTATCAACTGCACATACAATGTCAGCATCATCTCAAGATTATGATTCCCTGGTTGACAATTTAAATGAAGCACCTCTAGGATAATGAATTTTTTAATTTGGGATATGGTGGTATGTTAAGTTGTATGCATGCTATCTACATCAGTTGATTGGACATAAGGGAAGCTCTTCAGTAACAAGTAACCCATAACTTTGACGAAAGACAAAGTTATTAATATTTTTTAGATAGTTTTCCATCTTTGTCTACTTTATCTTTGATATTTTTTGAAGACGTTCTTGGCATTGAGAATCATCTATCTTATCTTCTTTGTGGAAAAGTGGGAATTGGTGCATATCTTTATATATACAAGCATAAAATGGTGCATAGTAGAGAACGAATAAGATGTTCAAAATCAAATCATCTTCAGTCAAACCTTTGTCAGCCCACAATTCAACACATTGAATATCCCAACTAGATAGTTGTTTAAATGAAATAAAATCCTTTAAAATTAATAAAAACTTATCCTCTAATCTATTGTTTAATAATTCATTTTCTTTCCTTCAATATTTCATCATGCTCAAGGGAATCACTTTCAACAGAAAACTTGTGCATTAACTTAGCAAATGCATTTTAAAATTCATTGTCACTTTAGGAAATACTAAATTGTAATCCTTTCAAGAAGATATTATAATTTATATGTTATAAATGGGGCCTCTTATTTGAGTGACTAACTCACAAGGATATACATTTGCATCTTAAAATGCCACATTCGTGCTATGAAAAGTTGGCTTGATCTTCAATAGACCATACTTGTGTTCAATGTCAATTCCATACTTGATTATTTTGATGTGAACTAATATCCTCGTCATCTTCTTGAGTATTTGAGGAAATTTCATTTGTTTTCATTACCATATTGATGCAGGAGCATCCGGGCTCACAAGCAATCCCGCATCACCAAAAATAAATATGTTCTTTTCTTGTTCAATTTTTGCATTTTTTATGTAGGTTGGAACTTCAAGAGAATCTTTTGGAGTTTAGAAGGATGAAATATTTATTTTCTCAAGACTTGGCTTTCATTCAAAATCAAAGGCAAACAAGGTGTTTATTGTGATTTTAAAATTATTATATTGCACAATTTAAATGTTTGAAGGGTCAAAGGAGTCCATTGGCATATTATAAATTGAAAATTGATTCATTTTCTCAATTTGGATGCCTATAGAATTTTTAATGTGGAAAGTGGCATTTGGCATTCTATTTTTTCAATTTGCATGCCTAGAATGGAGGAAAAGGCTAGTGATTTTTAGAAAAAAATAAAAATTAATGACCTTAGTTTTCAATTTAAGGTGAATGAGCATGACTTATTTCATAATTTTATTTATTTTTATGAGGCATCTACAGTAGAAAGTCATGAAATATGGTGCAGCAATTTTGTGTGCCATATTTGGAAGCATTTAATGATGAATTTTAAGCACAAACAAAAGAATTTCAAAAGACAATAGGAGGGAAATGAAAGAGCAGATTTTGGGTGCCTATTTTGGTATCTTAAAAAGGTTTTAATCTATATAAAATGGAGCCTTTAATGGAGTCAAGAAGCAACATTCAATTCAATAACAACAAGTTTCAAGAAAGAACTTGCAGGTTGCTCCTAAGAGTTGCACAAGAAAGAGTGCAGAAAATCAGCTTGTGAAGAGAAGAGGAATAGGAGAAGAGAAGAGGGATTTTGTAAGTGTTCAAGGCAGCCATGAGGGCTACATAATGAAGAGAAAATTCATATTTTAGAAGATGAGTGAAGTCAAGAAATTTTGAAGACATGAGGATAAGCTACATGAGTTGCAGGTGGACTTGAGGTGCTAGAAGGTGAATAGTTTGCAGGAGCTCACATAGTTGAGCATAGATTGTGTTTGAATGATATTTAATTTGCATGTTTGATGTTTGTAAGGATTTTAATTTCTGTATATCAGTCCATAGATGACTTAAATTCATGTATAATCAGATTTCTTAAAATTAACAATTTAATGTTTTCATTTGCAAACAATTTGTGGAGTTTAGTTTGCAAGTACTTATTTCTGTTTTAGCAATTGTTGTGAGGATTAAAGAGGTGGTTTTGAGAGTATAGCAGGTTCTCTGCGTCACATGTGAGATCACATGTCCTTGAACTCACTTAATGGATTACATAAAATAGGTTATATTTTACTCAAATGTCAAGGACCATTTGAAAATATGAGTGCCTATATGTACATGAATTAACACTAAAAGGTTCATCAAGGAGATAGATATCTTCATCTTGGTATAATGCACAAAATTTGTACTCTCTATGTTTGGCCACCACTTAAATTAATACCTCTTTCTCTAGTTTTTTTTTGTCACTCTAGGAAAATGATTCATTCTCTTTCTTCAAAGCTTAACCCTCGAGTATTTACTCATATCTAACCCTCTCCTTTTCTTCCCAAAGAGAATATCCTCCTCAATTTTATAGCTTTATATCCACAAAAAATGAGTGACATAAGGTTATGTTCCACTCAACTTTGTTATGCTAGAAACTCTTAGCATTTATCTTAGTATTATGGCTAAAATTCTTGACTTGTTTGACTCCATTGTTCTACAAATAGCAATTTCCATACCTCTCGCATTCATATACCTCTTAATCTTGAACTAGAAGATGCAGGATCCCCAAGAGAATTATCCAAATTGGATATTTGTTCTACAACATCATATTGCAACTCATCCTCTTCCAAAATATAACCAAACAATCTAGGAACACTTCAGTGGTTCAACCATGGATATGAATTAGGGAAGATTATATATATTGGATCCTCAATTAATTTGAATTTTTTCAAAGCAGAGATAATTTTTGCACCACTTAGGGGTACTCCTATCAACATGTATGCACCAAACATAACAATTGATACTATTGTAGGGGCTTCCCAAAATGTATATGATGGCATAGATACCGTTAAAAGATACTTATTAGATAGAAATCTAGTATCCTTATATTTCTTAATTTTTCTACTATCACTCTCATCCTCTCATATTTTTCTTTGACAATCTCATTGTGAACTTTCTCAACAATTCATTTTGTATATCCTGAAATA